>SRPN01000099.1:0-73839 GCA_018360045.1 Claviceps capensis | reverse complement strand
GGATCCCGTCCGCTCTCCCATAGATAAGCTGCCAACCGACAGATTAGTAGTTGGGTCGGTGACGACCAGCGAACACCGGTTGTTGTATGTAGGATTTCCTTTTTGTATTCCAGAATAACATTTCTGTGCTTTTGTAATTCTCCTTTGTCTTCGTGCCTTGCACGGGGCGGCGTTGGCAG
The DNA here is from genome assembly GCA_018360045.1 of Claviceps capensis. Classification (NCBI taxonomy): domain Eukaryota; kingdom Fungi; phylum Ascomycota; class Sordariomycetes; order Hypocreales; family Clavicipitaceae; genus Claviceps; species Claviceps capensis. Next base: position 73,660 of record SRPN01000099.1, on the reverse strand, counting down.
CGTCAATCGTCCTCTCGGTTGTTATCTGCCAATGCGGCGATATGAGTGTCAATCGCCAAAGAAAGAGCTTCGATTTGATGTATGTATAAGTTTCTTATCATTGAGCCATTTGGGAGAAGGTGTGGTGAATTGAATTCACACATGGCAGCTCTCACTTATTTCAGGGGTTTGCCTGCAAGCGAAGTCTTTTGCCCTACACTGTCCACATGATAGCCACTTGCAAACTGTACCGGAGTAATTCAGAACGCATGATGTGCATGACTTTTGAGCACGGCCAGCTCGGCCGTGGGAGTGAATAGTGTGAGACGGTGTGGGAAAATGATGATGATAGATCTATCTAGGCTGTCCACATCCGTGGAACAAAGGAGGCTATGTACATGCAGGGGATGTGCCCTAAAGTACTACATGCCTGAGGGGAACAAATGATGCCTAAGATGGGAGGCTGCTACCATCTAACACCGCCCCCAGCGGAACATCCGGGCCAACATGATGCTGTCGATAGTGAATGTCCAACTACATACCGAATTGCCGATCCGCCGAAGAGCTGTTTTGTTTCAAGTCTGGAAAGATGTCGGTTGATTCCGACAACCAAAATATATCGTGACTCAAAATTTCGATCCAAAAATGCGTAGTTCTGCAAAAGATATCGTAACTCGATAAAACAATGCCGCACTTCTGTAAAATATATCGGAACTTGACGCAAGTTTTCGACATAAAATGACGGTGTCGATTGATTCCGACGACCAAATAAGGGGTTTGTTGTTGTCGTACCCTCCGAGTTTTCGTTTCCCTTACGGCGATGATCCGTCCAACATGGGACATTAAAAACGTGGCCCATCTAACAGGGCAGTCGAACGCGTCCAACACCAGGAGCGCGTAAAAGGGCGTCGAAAGCTCTTGTACAGCTGTACACAACTTAACGACAAAAGTGTGTCCAATCTAGGACATGTTCTGGTTAGGGAAAGATAAATTTTGAATCCGTCCCAAATCCTCGCGTCCAACATCAGGAGCGCGCAAAAGGGCGTCGAAAGCTCTTGTGCGCTCCTGGTGTTGGACGCGTTCGACTGCCCTGTTAGATGGGCCACGTTTTAACTGTCCCATGTTGGACGGATCATCGTCGTAAGGGAAACGAAAACTCGGAGGGTACGACAACAACAAACCCCTTATTTGGTCGTCGGAATCAATCGACCCCTGTGAGACGGTGAGGGAAAATGATGATGATAGATCTCTCTAGGCTGTCCACATCCGTGGAACAAAGGAGGCTATGTACATGCAGGGGCTGTGCCCTAAAGTGCTATGTACATGCCTGAGGGGAACAAGTGATGCCTAAAATATGAGGCTGCTATCATCTAACAAATCACAAACCAACCCATCATCTTTGAGCAGCCATGGAGACGCCAAAACGCCCTTTAAAACCCATTCAAAAAACATTCGACGCCACGCACTAGGAATCGCGTGTGGTCAGCCCTTACCGTAGGCAAATCAGCCACACAGATCGCTCAAGACGAGGGAATTCTCCCAAGACTCGTACATGGTATTGAAAAACGCTTCACAAAACAAGACTGGGGGATTTCACGGAAAGGGCGAGAATGTCCGAAAACGCTATCGAAATATGATTTGCGACGTATTCAGGCATATATAAACCAAAAGCCATTCACTACAACCAGAGAGCTTATGGAAACGTGCGCTCCTCATGTGCATGACTCTCTCTTTCTTGAGGTGTCGAGCAATTGTGTCCGTAGAAACATGAGGAGCGCATGTTTCCATAAGCTCTCTGGTTGTAGTGAATGGTTTTTGGTTTATATATGCCTGAAAACGTCGCAAATCATGTTTCGATAGCGTTTTCGGACGTCCTCGCCTTTCCGTGAAATCCCCCAGTCTTGTTTTGTGAAGCGTTATTCAATTTAATGCTATATACGAGGCTTGGGAGAACTCCCTCGTCTTGAGCGATCTGTGTGGCTGATTTGCACTGTATATGCACATTCCCCCTGTTTTGTCTTGGCAAAGCAAGCGTGTCGTCGTTGTCGTCAGGCCATAGAGTTTGAGGTGTGTTTGGGCTACATATTCTTCGTTCGGGCTTGCGCGATTGGCAACAAGTGTATCATCTGCTTGCTTGAAGCTGGGCCTGATGTCGGCTCGTGGTTTGACCAAATTCACGAGCCGAGTTTTGGCATTCGAGCACTGCCTGAGGTCGAAAACAAAGATACGTAGAGGAGGAAAAGGCAAAGCAAAAGGAACGACAAAAAGGGAGGAGAATGATTCGAAAATAAAAAAGTCAAAAGACATACAACAACCGGTGTTCGCTGGTCGTCACCGACCCAACTACTAATCTGTCGGTTGGCAGCTTATCTATGGGAGAGCGGACGGGATCCCGAGTTTTCTACCACCTATGGTCGTATGTGGTGATTAGGTCTGCAAAAGTCAATCATATACATACCAGATAGTGTCTGTGGAATTTTCGAATCTAGCGTCGCAATGCCAAGGAACCTGGCTACCTATGTACCTCATTGAACGTTAGCTCGAGCACGGTTCCCACCTGAGACCTCACGACTCACATCATTGCGACCGTCCTCCAGACCGACGAGCCCGAGCCATTGAATGCCGACACTGACGCTGCTGCCGATTCAGACACCGATACTGATGCTGATGTGTTTGTCGTGTTCATCGTGCATGACCGGCCGTTGAAGCAGAGGGACGGAGACGTCGGATAAGGGCCATGTCCTACGCAAGAGCGGCAAAGGCGAATCGCATACCTACGAACGCAGGACTTTGAGGATTCGGTTCTTGTGTGTAAGCTGGTGTTTCCTCGCCTGGTGCGAACTTGTCCTTGGTTTCTATTCCTCACTGGATTTTTTTCTCTTTGCATGGCTTCTTTCTGTGTTTCCTCTCTGTGGACGTCCACTTCATCCGGTTGATCCGAGGAGTGATACCGCCTTCCTAGGACGAGTTGATTCCACTTTCGTGACAGCAAAACAGCATCTCGATGCGACGAGCAAAGCGCTACTTTTCTGCCAGAACAATACCTCACGACGACGAGCAAGCCATTACTTTCCGGCGGGCAAAGCACACTTGCTACGGCGAGTGCACCATCGCGACACGTGGAGCATACCGAGCATACTTCCCTACGAGCAGAACATCTTGCCACGTCGTGTTAGGGACCGTTTTCCTATGCGCATAAATCGTCTTGCTACGACGAGAAAGCTACCACTGTCCTCGAGAAATATCACTGTATTACGAGAAAGACGCATTGCTTCCTACAAGTGACACCAACCGCTCCTACGAGCAACACCATTCCTTAGAAGAACACCATTCCTACGAGCAACACCATCCCTACGAGTCGCACCACTCCTACGAGTAATATCCCTCACAAGTAACGCCCACCAGCATGTGGCCCTTTTCGAACTGCGGCGCCGACTCATGCACAGAAGAGCTCAGCTCCAAGTCTCTTGCAGCTTTGCTCCCCCTAGCCGCCGTCTTCGTACTGGTCAACCTTCTCGCCGTCCAGCACATCTTTCCTAAGCTGAGCGGCTCGCATAGATATGTCGATGGACAGGACCATTACCTCCCGGCGCATGCACCACTTGCGCTGCGACAAGCCCACGCGGAGTACGAGCGTAAGAGCGGGAGCCGACGCGGCGCCGCCTGGGCGTTTGGCACAACCGTATCCCTGGCAGTAATGCTCGGCCTGCTCATCCTGGGAGAGATTCTCCAAGTGGTAGATCCGGTAGCCAAGAACGTGGCCCTGCGCATTACCGTGCCGTCGCTGCTGTTTCTGCTCGTCGCATTGGTGCCGTGGCTTCAGTGCCGGGCCATTGTCGCCAGCGCGGGATGGAGCTTCCAGCACAATGCCAGGGGTTCCGTCTCGAGAATGGCGTGGGTGCTGCAGCTAACGCTCTTTGGCGCCTGGCTGTTCAGCTTTTGGACCATTGGGCATTCCGTTCCGCATGCAGAGACGGCGAGTCGATTGGACCTACACGAGGAAACACCCAAGCCTGGCATGACTCAAACGCTGACGAGGGGCTGTCTCGAACGGGTCGGCGTAGTAGGCATCTGCCTCATGGCGCTGCTGGCCGGCTTCGCGTCCGTATCGACGCCGTGGCACACCCTGATGGATGGCCCAAGTAAGAAGCGACCCGTGACGGACGCCGACATCAACAGAAAGCAGGCCGGGCTCGAGGCCAGCAGCGAGATGCTCATCACCAAGCGGCACCAACTACAGCAGTTGGAACGAAGGGCCCTCGACTCAACGACAGCATCCGAAGCAGCCGGCAAGACATCCATAGGCCTCGTGGGCAAATTGATGGGTGCTCTTCGCCCAACTTCCGGCGCCGAGGCCGAGATGCGTGTCCTACGGATAGAAATCGCCGGTCTTGAATCCATGGAAGCTAGTCTCGCTTCTCATCTGTCTCTCATGCAGAACCAACGCGCGGCCGCGGTGCGAGCATCCACCCTCGGAGGCCGCATCTCGCTGTTCCCATCCCACGCCTTTGCCGCCTACTGCATCTACCGCATCCTCGCTACCCTCTTCACCACCCTACGGCGGCGCTTCTCCAGCCTGACAGCTTCCTCCCCTGCCAGTTTTGCCAGCTCGGACCCGATCAGTCGATTTCTAGGCCTCCTCGCTCGCCACTGGGACCCGGCGCTGGACCAGCTTGCATGGGCTCGAACCATCAGCTTTGTCCTCAGCGGGGTTATCCTCCTCGCGAGCGCGAACAGCGTGCTTCAGACCCTGCACCTGTTTTCCAAGTGGACGCCCGGGCTGCTGCGCCTGCGCCTGCGCCATGCTCATTCCCAGACTAATCTTGCCTTGGCGGTGGGCCAAATCACGGCCACGTATGTCATTTCGGCTTCGCTGCTCCTGCGTAGCCAGTTACCTGCGCGGGCTGGAGGAGCTGCTGTCGCGGGAGTCCTGCATGGAGCTCTCAGTCCTGCGTTTGTGGACCGCTGGTTCGAGACTTGGTTCTTGCTGGGGAGTTTGCTGACGGGGTTGGGAATCTGGATGGGGCGGAAGTTGATGCGGTTTGGGGATGAGTGGGAGGATGATTTGGGGATGGAGGAGATGGGGGCTAAGAGGTCGTGAGGTGGCGTCTTTTCTTTTCTTTTCTTTTGTGTGTTTTTTTAAAGGCATTCTTGTGGAGGAGTCACTTGTTGTTATTGAAAGGATGGGCCTGTTTGCGTTATACATATGTCTGCTGGCAGATGTTTTTCTTGAGGCTTTTGTGTTGAAAACTCCGAGTACATACATTTGCATACATGTACATAGACATACATATACAATATATTCTTTTGTCTTGCACCTTTTCGAGTGTCTACTTAATTATCTACACGTGTCATTTGTTTCCCATGTGTCCACGCTTGTTGCGGATGTCTAGATGAGCGTCTATGTGTGCTTAGTGCGTGGCTAAAATCTGATTTCTTGGAGAGGAGGTGATCAAATATGGGTATTGTTTGTTTCCTCGGCCAGAGAAAGATGAGAAGATAGCGGCCTTTGCACAAATTTGGGTGTTGATGAGTTAAATGGCTGATTTTATTCGGATGTTTATAGCCTGGATGTTGAAGAATTGAATGAGTTACGAGGTGGTTAACTTGACATCACCACCTCACGTCCCACAGCCTCAACAACACAAACTACAGAGTACACAGGCTAGCACTTATCACACCGCACACAACTCGCAGATCATATTCCTTTGAATTAACATCTCAAGAACCTGAACAAACGCAAGCAGCAAAACAACAAAACACAAAACACAAAACACAGAAAAGTAAAGCCCCTCGAGACCCCATCCCCGCTGTTGCAACTTGCCCGCCCTCCTTGCACTGAACACAAACTAGCCCCCCCCTTCCCTCCTCTTTTCCCACCCAACTCCATACATAATCTTGCTCCGCGCTCAATACCCTTCATCATGCCATGCAGAACGTCCGGGGAGGAGCCCTTTCTTATTCATGACCTCATGATGCAGCATAGAATGGCATAGACAAGACGTGATGTTTTTTTTTTTTGGAAGTTTCTTTCGTCATTTTCTTCTCGCAAGTCAAGAGAATGGTGTATCAGAAAGGAAAGAAAGAAAATACAAATACGCTCAGAAAAGCAGCAGCGCGAGAAACTCCCCGAATGCTTTTGTGGGAAGGCCGTCCATTGTGAAGGGGAACATTCTTGTTTTGCGAAAAAAGAAACTCTCCTTTAAGGGGGGGGGACTACTCTCTTGGTTTGGCTGCTTGAAAAAACAACAAACAACAGGGGCGCAGAAAGAAGGGGTAATTGGGGAAGGAAAAAGAAGGGAGGGGAAAATAACATCGGATCAGGAAGACGTGTCCTTTGTCCCATCTCCCGCAGCGTAGCATCAAAGAGCACAAGAACGTAGCGTCACGTAGCGTCATCCATTTTTGGAGGGGGTTCCTCTTGTCTTTCATGCTCCCTTTTCCTGCCGTCTTTCGCGCGGCGTATTCTTGCACATCACATCCCCGCTAGAGGGGCATGAGGGAAGAGGCATGAGTTGAGAAGACGTGAAAGGATCTGAATCTGAATTCCATGGGCGCCATCATGCGTCGGCATCTATAAGTCGTTGGCAAACAGCAGAGATGGAGAAAAGAAAAGAAAAGAAGGAAAAGAAGAAACAACGCATGTTAAAAAAGTCGTAGAGGGGTAATCGTTCAACCATGCGTTATCCATGAGGGAGACGGGACACTTTGAACTAGAATGCACAAGCCAAATCTCGTTGCTTCATTTTCTCCCTAGGCACGTCCCTGACGACCCTTCTTGTTCGGCACAGTCGTCCATCCATCCTCGTCCACGGACTTGGCTTCGCTCTGGCCTGTTCCTTGTGGGGGAGCAACGTGCTCTCGCAACGGTGTCCCGTTGGCACGGGCTCCTCGGCTTTCGAAGCGTCCGCCTCGGGGCGCACCGCCGCCACGTCCGCCTCGGGGTCCGTTGTACGCTCCACGAGGTCCGCGCTGATCGCTGTGGCCGCCGCGGGGGGGGCCTCGTTGGTCATTGGAGGCAGACCTCCAGTTGAACGACTCCGTCGCCTTGGATTTCGGAGCCTCCTTGGGCGGCCCCCGCGCTTCTGGCACCTGCGATTCTGAGGTCTTGGCACCGTCTTTTTGCTGGGGCGCCGCTGGCGTCGCCGCCTCAGCTTGGCCGTTCTTCTGCTCCGGCACAGCAGCGGATTCCTCGCTCTTCTTGGCTTCCTCTACCTTCTTGGCCTCCTCTGCTTTCTTGGCCTCCTCTGCCTCTACCTTGGCCTTTTCAGCCTTCTCAGCCTCTTCCTTCTCAGCTGCAGCCAACTTGGCAAGTCGTCGCTCCTCCTTGGCCTTTTCCTCGGCTTCCTTCTTCTCGAGCAGAGCCTGTTGACGCTTCTCTTCAATCGCCTGCTCCCGAGCAGCCGTGTTGATGGGACGGGCCGCGCCGAATGGGCTCGCCTTAGCATCGCTGGTGGGTGTGTCGGCGGAAGCGTCAGGGGCCTCGGAGACGGTTCGCTTCTGCAGGTTGAGGCGAGGGCGGCTCACTGGAGCGGGCGCAGCAGCGGGTGTCGAGGCAGAAGCCGTCGACTCGGTCTCTTCTTGAGGCACAACAGCGTCGGGCTTCATGTTGGTACGCCATTGGAAGTCCTTCTCGGCAGCCGTGGGTGCTCGCTCAGGTTGGTCAGGACGTCGAAGAGGGCGCGCGCCGGCCTCCTGTCGACCTTCTCCCCAGGCGGCGGGACTTTGGCGGCTGCCACGATGAGAGTCACCACGTTCGCCGAGGCCGTCAGGCCCGGGACGAGGTCGGCTACCGTCTCGAGATCCAGGGCCAGATTCTTGAGGTGACAAAGGAGCCAAAGGTCCGCGTCGCTCCCAGTTCATCTCGCGAGGAGCACGGGGTTCGGCAGCAGGGTCCCGAGGAGAGCGACGCTCGCGGTCGCCACCAAAGTCGGAACCAGGACGTCCACCGCCATTACGTCCGGGGAGGTCGGGAAGCGGCCCCTTGCGAGACCAGTCGCTCAGGTCGCGTGTGGACTCGCCTCGACCGTCACCGCCTCGAGCTGTATTGACATATTAGTTTACTTCGACTTCGAAGGAGAAGGGTGCTCGGCGGCGCGGCGTTTATCAGATGTTGATGTAACAACTCTGAGGAAAGAAAAAGGAAAGGAGGTAAAATCCACTCACGAGGATCGGCAATCTTAATTTTAATCATGCGGCCCTGGAAGGACTCCCCATCAAGAGTCAAGGCCTTGGTCAGTCCCTCAGCATTGGTGAACTCGACATATCCGAATCCCTTGGGACGCATCAGCTCACGGTCCTCGATGATGCGAACGCTGACAATATCACAGCCCTCGAAAAACTCGGTGACTGTTTCGGTGGTTGCGTCGTACGACAGGTTTCCGAGATGAGCAGTATAGGGAGGCTTATCAGGGAATCTCTGAGGCTCGCTTTCACGGACAGAGTAGCCTTGCGCTGAGATTAGTCACAAGGGTCCAATGTCTGAGTTCAACCCCCCAACTCCTGGCTGTGCTTACCACGGTCCTGCCAAGACGATATGCCAGCGCCGCTGGAACCTCCATAGCGAGGGCGGTCACTGGGTGGCAAAGGCTGTGTGCCGATGTTCCCTCCTGCGCGAATTAGTGATGAGTTCGATAGAGGTGTTGGTCATGCGTGACGCATCTACACTCAGTCTCTCGTACCAGCGACTGCACAAAGGAAAAAAAAACCTCTAGTTAGCTGGCTAATGCTGCAAGGACAATGTACTTTCTTAGCAAGCAACTCACTATAAGTTTCCTCCACTTCATCAGCCCAGGAATTTCCGAATCCAGCTACTCAGCCAGTGTTAGCAGTCTGCATGTCATAAAGCCAGATGGGACGCGGGGTTGTGGTGGGATGCATGACAACTCCGCGACTCGAGGACAACGTACCACCATCACTCAGAAAGTCCCCGAGGGACATCTTCTGCTGCTCCTTCTTCTTGGGAGCTAAACGTAGAGCCAACAAAAGTCAGTCATATTGTACAGTGATTCAAAAGTGTATCAATTTGGAGTCGGAATAGTGCGTACCCATGATTGCGGTTCGGATAGCCACGCGCAACGAGCAGCGATGCGCGCAGATTCAAGCGTCGAAGAGGGTGAAGAGCCGGACCAAGCAGCTCTCTCCTCTTTCAGCGGGCGGGGCGGGAGATGAATGAAGCGACAGAGTGCGGCCGCTCGGTGGAATATGAAGTAAATAAGATGCGAGTTCGAAGACCGGGATTTGACGTAGGATCGGAACGATTCGCGGTGGTTGACGAAAAATAGACCCCGACGAGCGTTGCCGTGTCTGGGGTTGTTTCGAGTCGAATTTTGCTCGGGCGTGGGAAAAATGCTTGGAGACAATGAGGGTTGCCTCAATTTTCGCCAGCCAGGGAGTGGGAAGCGCTAGTCTGGTTCGGGACTTTGTGGGTCTGCGGCTCTGACGGACGACGAGTGATTTGATTGTTGTTGGGGACGTCGTTTGTGTGCGGGCTTCACTGACATGATTAACCCATGCCCTTTGACTTGAGACGATGCTTCGCCAAATTGAGTTGCAAGTTGTCTTTCTTTTCTTGTATTATGCAGATAAGTCGTATAATGCATTTACCTGGTTGTTTTACCGATTGTCAATTATTCTCGTTTCTACGGAGTATTCTTTGGAATCGCGTAATTAGCGGCCATTTCGACCAAACATGTCGTGCCCACTTGGTTTGTGCGCTCCGCCTGTCAGGACCCACTTTGAACCGCAGACACTGAATGAGGCTTTCTACGCGATGCTCCGTGGACCGTATCACATGCAGGAGAACGTGAGTGCTTCGGAGCCATTTTCTATGTCCCTCGTTTGCTCTTTGCTATCGCCACCACCATCATCGTCGCTGTGCGAAGTCTCAGGAGAATTTCCCGTAGTCTCTCGTGACAGCCTCACGAGAGGCCCTTCCCCCTTTCATCATGGCCCCAGGCCATGAATTCTATCACGCCGACTCGATGTATCCGCAGCGGAAACCTGGATTTTTTCCTCCTGAGGTCTTGGACCTCATGATACCCCCATTGAAAGTCGGAGCGTGCACTGGTGTGTAGGATTCTCCCGCTTGCTGCCCCGCGGAGCACGTGCTGGGTTTTTCACAGGCATTCATAAGAGGCGACAGAATCTAATGTAGATACTAGGCACGGCGGGCATCTTTGGTGGCATGGCAGGAGCAATCTTGAGGGATACCAATGTATTTATTAGTACCTCATCCTCCGGCATACAATTTTTTATGCTCGGGAGCGGGTTCTGGTGTATGTTTCCGCGAGCTGTGTTGCATTACCCCTTTTCTCTTTCACCCTTCTCCTTGTCCAAGCTCTTTCTCTGAATGGAAGCGAGCAAGAAGTCAAATAACTAGACGGTAGTTTGCTCACAAAACGCATGATCAAAATAGTTACCCGCAGTGTAGGAATAAGAGCCTACGGCGGCGAAGACAAAATGCGACCTATAGACAAAGTCGCAGTCAGCGGCGTAGCTGGCTCTTCAGTCGGCGCTATATCTGGCTTGCTGCGTGAGTACCTTCTTCTTGTCCTTCTCATGACTTTTTGTTTTCTACCATTCGTCTTGATTTCGACTTGCAAAGCCTACTAGTATCGTTTTGTGAAGATCCCGAAATATTAAACCAAGCAAAAATTACAGGTGGCCCAGCTAGAATCATACCCAGCATTATCACCTGGGTACTTATCGGGTCAGGTGGCCAAGCAATCACCAACGTCGCCAGCAAATGGTTAGCTGCTTCACGCGCGAAAAAGCGCAGCAATGAGTCCTGGTTATGGAGGTGGAGCCCCATGAAGAAAATAGCAGACGAGGAGTACGTGGACACGGTGGATGAGAAGATCCTCAAGCTCGACGCAAGGCTGGCGATTATGACAGACAAACTGAATGAAATGAAAGCCGCGTTGGAAGCGGAGGAGAATGCGAAAGGTATCGAGCACGACAGATAACTTCTCATCAAACGGGAAAGACGGTTTCTCTCCAAGATGAATGCGCGGAGTCGAGGCCGTTGATGCAGGACGCACGACATCGACGACAAGGATAGGTTGTGCCGAGAGTGCGGCGAGAAAAGGATTCCCGAACCCGGCTCTGGCACTGCTCAAGGAATCATTCATGGGTGTAATGAGGCGATCACTACGCAACGCCCGAGATGTAAAACATTGGATGTTGCCTCTCTGAGGTATTTGTATAACATGGCAGGTTTCGAAGGCTGGATGCAATCATGTATCATACACGTATACGGAACTAGAGATCGCTGTGCCGACAACAAAGTCTAGCCACCTGATCAAGACGAACTTACGCAAACGCGTACTTCTTCTCAAGACCGCACAATGGCCAATTCCCTGCATGAGACTCTTGCGGTGTGTACACAGTCTCACAGCTGACGTGATTCGTTCTACTACCTTGTACATTACCTCTGGGATGTTCTATCCGACAGGTAGCTTCTTCTACTCAAAAAGAAGTTCTTTCCCACCAAAGGAATAGACAAAGGGGAAGCCCGAGAAAAGAGTCACCCGGCAGTTCCGTGCCAGTGAGAAGTTACCACTGTGCCCAATGACGAAGCCCAATCAGGACTTCTTGCTGGCCCTCTTCTCCAGTGCCTCGACTCGATCGTCAATCTTCTTGAACGACCAGCTCTCAAATGAAGGAGGGTATAGAAACGGGCGGAGGTCGAACCGGTGGTCATCGGGGCTATAAGACTCGCCTGCGTTGCGACATGTCAGTCAAGAAAAGTCGGTGGTCAGGTTGGAGTTGGCTCACAATGGTATGCTGGCGTCGAAACCGTTTGCTTATGGCGGTTAATCGCTATTGAACAGTATCAAGTTAGTCCGCGAATACATTCTTGATTGATGCTGAGGAACCGCCGCCACCACCCAAGTGAAGCAGCGGTCTCGTCACAGAGCTTTTCTTGAGGGAGGACGCTTGCGTACCGTGAAAGTGAAAAAACCTCTTGACCTATTTCACAGTGTCAGTAGTTGCCCGTTCGAGAACAAAGAACGCCTCAGAAAATGATGCCTGGAAAACTCACCTTATCCGCAATCTCACGTGGCGTCATACCCTCAGCGTGCCATTCGCTCTGTAAGCGTAGGAAACAGCCATAAGGGCCGAGCTTGTGGACCTTGCGGAGAGCTCCGAACCTGGACAACTCTTTGTATGTAAAGCCCATGTCTGCTTCGTCAGATTGAACCTGTGCACGTGGTGTGAGTTATGTGATCATAGAGTGCGCCAAGTAGCACTAGCGGAGACACTGACGTAGTCCGACGTGATGGGCTCGAGCTCAGCCGTCGGGATGGCATGGATGAATTCTTCGAGAACAGGCATGTCGAGGTTCTTGACAGACCATGTGATGAATCTCACGAGGTCGACCTTGCTGATCGAGCCGATGGGGTTGATGTCGGCGGAGGAGCCTGCGTTGATTAGCTCAATCTCTCAGTGTGCCGCTTTGAGAAGCTTTGTTCGAGTTGCGGTGTGAAGCCAGGGAGTCGACATACAGTCATACTTGGTGAGATCTAGACAGGATATCATCAGCATATGAACCGAACCAGTTGCGGTAGTTATCTGACTTACATCCGCGCAGACATTCGTCCACGTTTGAGCTTCCAAGGACTAGCAAGGAGCCACCGCCGGGACGCTCTCTGATCTCGCAGAGTTGTTGGGCAAAGAGGTAGGTGAGCACCTATTGTTTCTCACTATGAGCAAGCGAAAGAGGGGGGTTTCGATGAGCTATGCGTGGCCGGCATGCTTAGAAAGACGCACCATTCGGGATCTAGCTTGGATGTTTTGCAGAGCCAGGTTTTGCGTGCTGGTGCCTCCATGAACTATCGGTCGACGTGATCTTTTAGCAGACTGACCTGACACATGACTTTGTTCCTTACTCCCACAGCATCGGAGAGCGTCTACACTGACCTTTAAAGTTGGGAGTGAAGCCCGTAGCTTGGGTGAGAACATCTTTGGTGGAGTGGAACACGCCGTCAATGTTCACATCCTTGTGATAGGCCCCAATTCTCGCGGCCAAGTCTTTCGCCCGTTGCCGCGTCTCCTTGCTGCTCTGAGTTTCCATTCCCAAATACACTGTGTGCAGGATCTGGTTGCACAGCGCCTCCGCCGTCTCAGGCAACTCGGCCGAATAGGCAGCGATGCGCTTCATATCAGCAATGACCTGCTGATTCCCTTCCTTCGCGGCGGCAACAGCCAATCTACACATGGAGTATACAATCGTAGCCGTGGCGCAACTATCGATACCGCCGCTCAGAGCGATCTGGAAGCCGGCTGCTCGAGATCTGCGGAGGAAATCCCACAACCAACAAGCGGGACCGAGGGCGATTTCTTCTTCGGGGAGATGATATCGTGGAGGTCGTGCAGGAGTTGGTGTATGCAATAGATCATCGTCGCTGCCACTCAAGCTGAAATCAACTTCGATGCGCGTGTATTCGTGGGCTTGTACCGCTTGTTGGCCTCGTGAGGGAGAGCATCGGGCAGCTCGAACTTCCCCCAAGTCTACTGTGGCGACGACAACTTCGACCTCATTCAATCTGCTCACCATCTCAGCAACGCTCTATTAATCACTTCCAGGGTTCATGTGGGTTAGGCTACGTGGGCCGGATCTTACGAGAATTGCGACGACTGCCCAACAAGTTCTCCATTGACGAAGATCATGGCACAACCGTCGTAATACAGCCTGTCACCATCGCACTGGAGTCCGGAAGTAAGCTCATGTCACAAAAGCCCGGAAGCAGAGGGGAACAAGTAGCCTGGGCAGTGGACAAACCATCTATCGGGAGCGAGGGACGTACACCTAACTGGTTGGAATAGAGGTAGACGCCTCCGTTCTTGCGAGTAGCCTCCGATATAAGCGCAATGCGCTGGTCCAGCTTCCGAAGGGCGTGATGGCTGCCGCTGCTGTTGGTGAAGATCTCGACGCCGTTGAGCCCCCTTTAGAGCTCTAGTCAGCTCCATGAATGCAATGAATAGGCGGCTATGAAGTGGCAATGCCAACACGTCAGACGTACATTTCGATATGGGGACTATTCGGCGTAAAGAGCTCCTCGCAAGTCTCGGCAGCCAGGCAGGTATCTATCGTGGAGAGAACGACATCGCCAATGGGGACCTGACGACGGCCTTGTTGCTCCTGAATCCGAGGCGGAAGAAAGTACTGCTCAACGTGGCGAGGTTTTTTCCACGGCGTAAAGAAGCGCATTTCGCGGAAGTTGCCCTCGTTGGCGAGGTATAGCTTCGGCCGAAAGCAGAGGATCTTGCCGTTGAGGATGATGGCACGCGCATTGTACCTGCAGTTGCGGTGGAGAAGAGGAAGACCAATGTCGATGATGATGCCGTGCAGAGTCTCATCGGTCAGTATGGAGTATAGCGAGTCCCATGAGTTCTCGTAGACCTCGTTCTCGAGAAAGTGGTCTAAGCAGCCATATCCTGTGATTTCGAGCTCGGGGCCGACGCGCAAGGTCGCGCCCGCGTCCTTGGCATCGTGGATACTCTGTTTGATCCTGCGGAGGTTGTTCTCATAGTCTAGGGCCCATTGATTGAGCGCACATGTGGCTACTCGGACGAGGTGCACCATGACTGCGCGGTACGAACGGGCAACTGAAAAGCGAAGCTGGACGTCGTGATGTCACGGGATATTGCTGCGCCGATAAACGGCGAATCGGAGTTGATTGCGGGGTGACTTGAGTTGGTGATTGGGCGAATGTACGGGTATTGATGATCATGTGATCTCGACAGTGTGGGCACAAATTTCCGATCATCAACTCTGCTCTACACAGTAGGAAGCGCTGCATACTTCAAGAAGACTCGATGGCCAGGCTCACTCGGAAAGAAGAATGATTGAGGGGCTTATTCTACGTATCAAGGAGATTTGCGCAGATGCCACTCCCGCGACCTGGACACATTTCATCGAGAATACTTGAAGCGACCCGTCCGACGAATTCTATGAGCCGAAATACATTAGAGGCTATAGACCCATAAAGAAGCTCCAGGGCTTCAGGAAAACTGTTGTTTCGCCGTCATGCACTCCTCCCACAAACACCGCCTTACTGCCACGCCCCGCTTCATATCATCAACTATGGCTCTCTGATAGACTTTGAGTCGTAGTTGGAGACGAACATCGACATGATAATTTCTCTTGGCTTGCTCCTTCATCGAATCGATTATTAACGACCTTACTAAAGTCACGACGCTGTCAGTCGCTCTGCAATGCCTAGCCTCGAATTGGGCATCAACATACCGTCACAACACCCTGACCTGAACACGGCCTCCGCGAGCAGAACATCAACTTCAAAACTCTCACAGAGTTTTGGGTTTATTGCCAGCGTCACAGCTGTAGCAACAGGGTCAATCAAAAGGATGGCAAAAAAGCCGCCCTCCCCTGCTTGGAACACGGAGCATGATCCGACAAGGAGCTGTCATTCTCGCTCTCTATACGTCTGTTGACACCTCTGCTTCTTCCCTTCGTTTGTCTCTGTTCCCATCTCGCCTTTTCTCCGTATAAATGTTTTCCCGTTCAAGTGTTACCTGGCGTGGTTTCATTGAGCCAAAATGCGCGGCGCGTGGCCAACCTTCCATCCGGGTTGAATGCCTCAAATGGGCGTCTTAAGGCGTAAGCCATGACCGAACATTGATGGCAACATATCTCCGAATCCGCTCGGATACTCCGACAGCAGGAGGCGGGGACGATAGTGAACGCCGTGGTAGCTTCAGATGGTAAGAATTCGAGTATAGTTGTTGCCATCAGCGAGATGCGAGGTCCATCGGAAGTAGGACTTATCAGCCGAGAAAGTTGCACCAGTGAGACCGATCCTACGCCAAGCAGTCGCCCAGGAGCACCAGTCTGTTTGGCACGCTGGTCGGACGAGAATCTGTCAAAATGCGGATGCTGCGTTACCCATTAGCGCTCGGCCGTTGTTCCGACACAGGATGGTCGGCCGACGGCATATGAACGTAATCCATTATCCATTATCCCAGTCCTTGCTGACACTTTTCCGGCATGGCAATTGCGGAACGTGCCGGGACGAATTCCTTGCTTTTGACCTGTTCGTTCTGCTTGATGCGTTTGCATTCGGTATTGATCACGATTGGCTGGTGGTGTTCTGATACTAAGCGTCCTTCGATATCGATACTGTGCCCGTTTGATACGTGGCGATGCACAACGTACTCTATCTCAATCTCCATCCCCCCATGTATGTACCTATGCTTCACCAATCTTGTTGCCTCAATTCATCGCACGACCAGTCCTCGTAGCAGCCGTCAGCATGGTACCGTCGCACAATCATGGGAAGTTTCTTTTCGCGGAGTTCCTTCAGCGCAATCTTAAGCGGATCTGTCTCGCCTTCGAGATCTACCAGCACGGGTGCGTTCATGCTGATTTGCATGGCTCGTGTGCCTAGAATGCGCGCTCGTTCGAATTTGGTCATGTATGGGGTCATTGTTCGTTCGTCTTTGGGAATCTTCAAGTCTTTGATGGGATCCTTGTTGCTTTGGAGGCCGTTGGCCACTGCCGCTGTTGGTGCCGGCGAGTCGCTAGATACGGCCACGTGGTCCGCATCATCGCCATCATCGTTCTCAATGCTATTCACTATACGTCCGTCTTCTTGATCAACTTCAGTCTTGAAGAACTCGGTGGGCTCCTCGTCCTCAATCTTGAGGTGTTCGAACGTAACGCTGACATCGTCTTCGCCAAAATCGTCCGACATTTTGAAGAAAGCAGCAGAAGATTGAGAGCGTTGTTGCGAAGGAGAGAGGAGATGGTAGAATGCTTTTTGTCGCTTGCTTGCGGCGGTGATGGTGGTTCGAGTAAAGGACTGGCCTGATCGATGCTGCAAAGTAGCGTCGAAAGTGGTGTGATCTTGATTTGAATCATGAGGAGGAAAAAAAAAAAAAAAGAGAGATTTTCCTCCTTTTCTCGCGCCTACTTATAGACATAGCCACAGGAATACTCTTCTCGGAGAGATTGATTTTTCGCGCTATTGTTACATCGCCTCGCACTGATTCATTACCTCGTTACCTCGGTATTGTGCCACTGCCTGGCAGCTGGCTGTGTTTCTTAGCTTCGCTACCTACGTGTGAGATGTTTGTGACTTGAGGCTCGCGACACGTCATGCTACATGATATCCAGTGTGATGGTTTCAGGTGTGTAAGTTCGGTGAAGCGTCCAATCGTCATATGTAGCTCAGCTTATGTCTCTCTGCATGACGGTTGGTGCGACCATCATCCATGCCGTGAGTCGATTGCGGGGTGTGAAATTGAGTGGAATTCAATGGATGCAATGCTGATGATGTGATGACGAAAGTCATTGCAACTGCATTTTGAATTGAAGTCACGTCAGTCTCAAGTCCCTCATTAGGCTGTATCAGCTCTGAGAAGATGTCGATGGCTATAAACGAACATGACATCCAAGGTAGCAGGCTTATCCTATGTGTGTAACAGGCGCATCTGCATAAGCGCCACTGCTGTGACCTTCCGACTTTGTTCCATTGCTATGTCTTGCAATCGAAATCATCAAACGCCTCATTACTTCAAGAAAGACGTTACAGGCACCTATATCTACACATATACAACACACTTCAGACTCAATTCAGGCTCAGTTCAGGTTCATTTCAGTCTTGGAGCTTGGCGCATGAAGACAGCAAACAAACTTCGTTTCCACAAGACGCAAATTGCCTCTACTCATGAAGGAGGCCCAGTCCCTTGTGAAATATGTTGCTGCGCGTCCACGCACTCCTTCCATACCAACACCGTCTTTACTGCCACGCCCTGTTTCGTATCTTTTAGGGCTCTCTGGTAATCTCTGAAGTCGTAGTAGGAGACCAACTTGTCGACAGGATAGTTTCCCTTGGCATGCTCCTTCATTAAGAATGGAATCATCTGAATAGCGTTGAGAAGTAATTATGCCGTTAGTCGCTTAATACGCCTGGACTCATAGACATCAACGTACCTCGCTCGGAATGGCATCACCTTCACAACAGCCTGAATAGCGCCTCCCACAGGCCAAATGCGCAGTAATGTCGATTGCAATTTTCTCACCAGGCTTCTAAATAGATAATCAGTGCCAGAATAATAGCGCGCGGTAAGCCAGAAGAGTGGGAATGGCCACTCTGCTAAAGTCTGGGGCACATACCGAGGGGGCTCCGACTGACGTTGCGTGGCCACGATTCCCAAGACAATGAACCATAGTGGCAACAACAGCTGTGACGCCGGAGCAATCTACGGCATAGTCTACACCGTTATGAGGAGAAATTTTCTTGATCTTAGAGACCAGCTCGGCATCATTCCCAAGCAGAGTGTGCGTCGCGCCGAGCTCAGACGCAAGATCCAGCCGAGACTGCTGCACGTCAATGGCAATGATGGGGTTCGCTCCGCGCATCTTGGCCGCCATGATGGCACTCAGGCCTACGGAACCTGTTCCAAAGACGGCAAGACTCTTTCCGACTTTCACGTCGAGGGCGTTCAGGACCGCGCCGGCACCTGTTTGCAACCCACAGCCAAGGGGTGCGAAGAGCGCCAGATCAGTATCAGGGGGGACCTTGACGAGGCTGGACATCGGGACGACGGCGTATCGAGCAAAGGAGCTCTGCCCAAAAAAGCCACTGAAGAGAGCCTTGCCGTCCTGCGTATTCTGCTTCATGACAGTGGACCCGTCGAGCCGTTTTCCGCCAAAGTTTAGGGGCATGAACGAGTAGCAGTAAGCGGGATGACCATCTTTACACTGCGCGCACTCTTGACAATGCGAGAATGAGAGGAGCACCTTGTCTCCGGGGACGACGTGCTTGACTTGGGATCCGACTTGTTCGACCACGCCTCCGCCTAGTACTTCATGCTTCAGCACAGCGACTTGGTGAGGCTCCTTTTGCGAAATAAAGAGAGGTCAAGTAGTAGGGAGAAAGACAGAGGGAATTTAGGAGATTTCACCATCTGCACATACCCTCGTGGCCTAATACAGCTGGTGCAGTTGCGGGTATTGTGCCATTGGCAATAGATAGGTCAGTGTGACAGATGCCGCTGGCGTGAATTTGCACGAGTGCCTCTGTCGGGCGCAAAGCATCCAGCCTGATCGTCTCGAAACTGAATGAACCCTTGATCTGATGTAGAACCAGTGCCTCCGTCTTCATCGTCATGGTCATCGCGTTGTCGGACGAATTTCAAACTGGCCCATCTTTGTAATCGGGGATGCGGAGGGGTTTAAATTGTCTTCCCGCATCAAGAGCCATCCCTTCAGCTCTTGCCATCTCTCTATCTTCGTCTGTCTCTTTCTGCATCGTCTGTTTCCCGTGTATGCCTTTTCCCGTTGAATATTACCTGGTGTGGCGTAATGGGGTGAACCGTGCGGCAGGTCACGCATCCGCCCTCCGGGGTTGAATCCTTGAACCGGCTTGTAGGGCGTACCTATGCTGTGAACGGACATTGACGACACATGTCCTCTGATTCGCGGCGCTTCGGGGGCAATCCGAGGGCACTCCGAGGGCAGGATACGAGGAGATGGTGGGATCATGGCGCCTACAACTCGCATGAAATCGAAGATGAGTCGAGGCCATCACGAAGATGGAGACGAGACTCGTCGGCCGAGAACGGTGCATGTATAAGCTCGATCGAAAGATGCCCGTATGAGCGCGATCCTGCAATCAATCCTGCGCCAAGTAGTGATTCAGGCGCGACAGACTGTTGACACGCTGGTCGGACGAGAGCATCGCGCAATGTCGCCTCGACCTTTCAGCGTTTGGCAGTTGATCCAACAAGGAACGCTCCCCGACAGTGGACACATGAACACAGTGCCAGTCGCTGCCGATGGATAGTGATACCGGCGTAGCAATGGCAGGACGTGCCTGGACGAACCGCAGCGCCATCGGCTCAATTGGAACGAACATGATTCTGGTCGGTATTGGGGATTGGCAATGATAATGATTGGTGGCGTTGTAATTCATGATGCACCTTCAGATATGAAGCGCCGTTTGAAACGCCAAATAGCATACGGTAGACCGCTCACGCTAGCCTAGTTTGTCATTGGAGCTCCTAATGCGGAAAAAAAACCCTAGAGCTGGGGAAGAAAACCTACGGAGACTCAACAAAGACGACACAGGGATAGAGGGACGAAGGAACTGCATAATAGGCGCCCATGGAATCCTTAGATGATAGATTCGCGTCTGCAGAGTTGTTATTTAAATATTCTAGATAGGCGTGAGCCTCGAAGCTCAAACACATAGGACCGGCCAGTGTTTCCTGGAAAGTTTGATGCAGTCCAGTGACACAACACGGAACGTCGTGCAGGACTGACGAGGGACAGTTAGGGTAATAAATGATGGCATAATTACATATCTACATACCTACCTATGTACATATGTACATACTCCGGAGTCCATACGTATACTGTTGACTTGATGTTGCTTACCTAACCTACCTATGTGCAGAGTATTACGTCACTGCCCCGTCGCCGTCACAAATAGGAGGTGAGTACGAGTGTTCAGCGATCAACTCTGTGACTTCTATTTCAAATCTGTCGGAATGATGGAAAGAAAATTTTAAACACACATGTAAACAAACAACAACAATCAAAGCGGCGTCACGTGTGGAAGGGTCAGGTAGTATCCGCCCGCTTCATTTCCACCCGCCTTGGTGGAATGGAAGTTGGAGACAAAACCAAGTCAACAAGTTGTACGCACTTCGTTGTTCCGCAAAGATGGCTGCCCGTCTTTCTGGTTGGTCTCTTTGATACCTATGGTTAGATAACGTGGCATTTTGTGGCGAGTTGAGGCAGCTTGGGATCACTTCATTGGACCACCTGGACGTTGGACGTTCTGTGCGTGGTGTTGTGTACGATAGTAGAAAAAATCAACGTGTCGCTGGGTACGGATGTTGCATCGTCTGCTCCTTCCCCAGATTTCTGTGCATATGGAGCTGCAAGTTGCAATTGCAAGCACAGCGCTTCCGAAGGTAATTACCACATTAGTAAGTACCGTAAGCTCAGCCTCGGAACCTGCCCTCTAGGTATCCGATCCTACAATAATACCCGCACAGATACCTCTCTTCTAGGTATCCACCTGGCATGTCGAGCTGTCTTGCCGCAGCTGGGTATGTACATACCCGGACTTGTCTTGGTGTCCGTTTGATTGTTCAACTTCGTCTCCTGGCCTCGGCTCGCATCTCCTATTGCTGCAACAACAGAACGCGCTCGCCAACTTGCCATCCATTACTGCTTGCTTGCGAAAGACAAGCTTAGACTACGCTTCGCCCGGCTTTCGCGTCGCTTCTCCTTCGGCCGATCCGCTGCGTCACAAGCACCCTGCACAATCCCGCGCCCGTACTCCCTGACTACAGACTGCTATCACGCTTTCAGCACAACCCATTCGCTCACTTCGAGAGTACGCTGTTCTCATATCGGCATAATTGAGCCGGCTTACGCCCAAAGACTTCTTTCATACAACGAGCCAACACACAGAGCTGCGACAGTCAAGAATCCGTCCGCCGCGACGCCCAGGCGCCCAGGCGGCCGTTTTGTGTGCACGAAAGCGGCTCGTCTGACCTCTCGTTGCGTACCAGCTGCGGACTCGACGTGCCTGGCCATGGCGCACATCTCTTTCTTAAGCCAGTGACACAGCTTGGAGATGAAATGATCGCTTTCACAGAACGACCACGTATGTTATCCCTGCTCGTGATGTGCCTTGCTGACGGTTCAGGAATTGAAGCTGATGGAGAGAATTTGCAGAACATAGTATCTAGATCCAAATCCTTCAGGCACGCGTCGAGCTCCCGAGTCTGCATGCCATAGTGCCATGGCTTTGATCAACCCGACCTTCCTGCTGGGAGTTCTCGTCCTGCTCTATCTATCTTCGTTCGTTCTGTTCGCCGTCGTTCGAATCCTTACTGGCCTCTCCATTCAAAGAATCGGCTACCTTTCACTGCGACGACTGGCATACACACCTCGAGATGGATGTCGCGTAGAAGTGAGGGGGCTGGGCCTAAACATACATCGACCCACCTTTGCTCAGCCGACATGGATCAGCCTAGTCCTTAGCGAACTCGTCGTGACTGTTGATCTGGCCGAGTTGGATGGACACAAGCCAGCAGCAGCGGGAGAAGGTACCAATGATGTAAGTTCGCGGAACGAGGGCTCCCACGAAGAGTCAACTCCCTTACCGCGTACTCAAAAGCCCCGCCGAAAACCGACTGCTCAACCCCGGAGCGATACCTGGGAAAACCTAGCCAAGCTCAAGGATAAGATAAAGATCTTGCACACCAAAATTCGTTGGCTGCGTATGGTGGATATCGTTGCTACCAACTCAACGGTTCATGTTGTTGGCGCTGGCAGTGTCCAAATTGGCAGTTTCACAGGTGCAGTGGATACGAGACGCAAGACAGCAGATCAAGCTCGGGTGTTTAAGTTTCATCAGAAAAAGAAGCAAGCCCGACAAGCTGAGTGGATCATATCATTGCGCAGCGTTTTATTCACGCCCGAGGGCCATCACTCTCTCGAAATTTTGGACCACTGCCTGTTGAGCATCCATGGTTTCTTGTACGATTCAAGACAAGGTCTTCGTGATGCCACCATCGCCTTGAAGCTCGGGCGAGTCCACATACCCTACGATGAACTTCATCTTTGTGCAACTAGGTACAAGCAATGTCGCAGAAAATCGCACGATGCCAGTGCGGAAAAACCTCTGGGCTCTGTACTGGCACGAGTCCCCGAAGAGACCGACCCGAACGACAGCACAACCGACAATCTGATGAAAACAGTCGCTGACTCCCGAGAAATTGTCAACTCCATCTTGCGCGGCATCAAGGAGGTTCAATTTGCCGTCAGTTTTGTTGGCATGACGAAGAACGTGACCTCCGTGAAACCGGAAGGTCACCCGATGCTGCTGAACGCCTCGATGAAAGAGGTTGGTATCGATCTGCATCGGCTGGATCCAAACTCACCCGCACATCGCATGTACTTTTCGTCAAAGGATATCGCCCATGAAGCCCTCGCGGCTGCACTGTCCATCTCTGTCGGGATTGATGACGGCAACGGCACTCCTGACCGACTCTTATATATACCCATGGCTACGACAACAGTCAGGACGACTCTGCTTTCTAAAACCGTTCAGTTGGTTGAGAATGGAGCCATCGGCGAAAAGAACGCCAACATGATGTTTGCCAACTCGGTAATCACCTCTCCATCCATTGATCTCAATCCGTCACACCTCCCTCTCCTTATCGCCATGTTGCAGCCGAAACCCAAAGCTGCAAAAGCGTCCCGCCCCGGGAATCACAGCATCATTTCGCGTCTTCTTCCTAAATCAAGCATCAAAATCTCCATGCATGAGCCAGTGCTGCGCATGAAGCTCAAACCATTACAAGACACGGAGGACCCCGACGACTTTGATCTCATAATTTCTTCCATCTCATCCATATCTTTAGATGTGGAGTCATCTCATTCATCTATCGAGGATATGCACTACTTCTTGGATGGGGCGATGAGAATACAGTCTCACCACCTCTACTATCAGACATGTACAGGGGAGCGTTTCAACCTCATAACGACCGAATCCTGTGATGTCAAGGCGCATCTGGCCGCCAGACCCGATGTCAACGTGGAGCTCACCGGCATGGTCCAGTCGCTCGGTATAAGCATGGTGCGACCTGAAATTACTGACGGCCTCCGACAGATCGTTCGTCAACTTCACATTGATGTGGAGCCAGAAAAGCGAGTATCTTCCAAGACAGCCACGAATAAGAACTTCTTGCGATCTGTGCCCGAGTGGCTCGTCAGGTATCAAGTTGAGGCTACCGATGTCAATGTCGAAGTGGCCGGCATAGACGAAGACATCTCAGATGATACGAGAGGTGTCTCCGTTCATCTTGACACTTTGGGCGCCGAGTACAGGGCACATCGCCTAGAAGGCCTCCAGCGACGGGCTGGAGCTCGACGGCGGACTTTAAGCAGGTCCGTCACACAGTCTGATTCTGATCTGACCCCGTCACCCATGTCTCCTCGGTTCCGGAAGAAGCCAGTGCAAGTCATCGGGGATGGCCGCCGACTCACTCTGCACGCCAAAGGCATCGAGGCACAGATTGTTGAAGCAGCTGGCCACCTCGAAGTCGAGCCCTTTGTCAACATCCCTCGCCTCGAGCTGGCCTTATCTGCCACCAGTGACAGCCACGGACCCATGTTTCAAATACACTCGACCATCAGGACAATTATGGTGCAGTACTCTCTCTATCGGCATTATGCAGTTGGCGTGGCCGTCATGACCTTGCGACGCGCCTTTATGCGCACCGGCAGTGATCATCCGCGACCCAAACAACAGGGCAGTATTGCTGATGAGGATCGTTTGTGCCTTCCGATGAGCCCGGGCTCGCCCGAGGCAGGCAGGTTCTCTGCTTTTTCATCGGAGCTAGTCACCGTCGACGTCAAGGCAACATTGGTTCAAATCAAGGCGGAGATGCCTCATGAACCTATGATGATGCTCCGGGTGTATGGACTAGAAACTGGACGTCACAGATGGTCGACTCCTTATCTAACTTCAAAAGTCATGAGGCTGTACGTTGAAACTCCTCGGATGCATCATGTATGGTCGAGGATGATAGGCATCAAGCATGGCCGTGTCGATCTGCGAGAATCCAAGCACAAGTCTTCCAGTGGCGAATACGTCTCTGAAAAGTTGATTGATGTATCAACAGAGGCAGTGCGCATCGCTATCCCTCATGAAGTCCTCGTTGCCAGAATCACCGATAATTGCAACAATGTGATCAAAGCAGCCCAGCAGCTGCATCATCGGTTCAGAACAGGAACAAATGAGTACATTCTGGATAAGAAACCCGAAGGCCCCAAGCGTGTTCCGAAAATATCCGTTCGCGCTCGAAATTTCCTCTTCGAGCTGGAGGATGGCGCTTTCGAATGGAAGCTCGGCATCATCTACCGTGCGGGGCGGGAGGAGCAGACACAGCGACTGGCCAGAGAAGAAGCATTTCGCATGAAGTCAAAGAAGATTCGCGACGACGAGGCTAGGAGGGGCGTTGGCAAGCTTCGCTCTCGTTCTACATTCACGCGCGGCCGGTCGGATGAGAAATCATCACGCTGGTTCAGAAGCAGAAGTGCAGATGCGTACAAGGCAGATGGTAGCGGGCACAAGATCCAAGGTGGCACCATGCCCCGATATGACCCAGAAAGAGAGCATGTTGGCATTCATGGTCACTTCAAGGTTTCTGAAGAGGAGGCTCGTCTTGCGCTTCACAAATTCAACTCGCAGGCATGGAAGAAACGAATCAATAGCGCGTACGAGTCATCGCAAAACAGCATGCGAGAGATGCGACATCTCTTCTGGGGACCTAACCAGCTCCCAGATGATGTGGAAGAGACAGAAAATATTCTCAAAGTACCTCAACGACCAGCCTTGTTGTCTGCCATGATTTCGGACCTTCATTTCACGATCGACAAGCCATCATTTGCAATGAAAGACTTACCCAGCTTCATTCACAAGGTAGGCAAGGGAATGCCAATGGATATGAAATATGGCCTCCTTATTCCAATGCACTTGGCGATTCATATGGGCGAGGTGCAAATGTCGCTGCGCGACTATCCACTGCCCCTGCTACATATCCCCGGGCTCAAGACGGGGCAGTCTTCCAGGGTTCCATCTGTATCCATCAACGCCAATTTTGTAATAGGTGAGGAATTCAGGGGTAATGAGTCTACTCGCAAAGTCCGAGTCAATGTTGTGCCCCCGCGTAGCAGCGATCCTAGGACGTCTAATGAAGGCAGCTTTGCCATCGAAGTTCGGCGAACTATCGGACCAGTCAAATCGTTTTCTGAAGTCTTCATGGACATCAACACATCATTACCGACTCGGATTACGTGGGGACCGTGCTACCAACCCGCTATCCAAGACATGATGATGGTGATTGAATCGTTTACGAAACCGCAGGTGGATCAATCGGAGCGCGTCGGCTTCTGGGATAAATTGCGCCTCAATACCCATTCACGTGTCCATATAGCGTGGAAGGGGGACGGCGATATGCATCTGTCACTAAAAGGAACGAGAGATCCTTACCAGGTCACTGGCAATGGCGCTGGCTTCCTGATGTGCTGGCGCAATGATGTCAGGTGGCACATCAATGCGGAAGACAATCCCAAGCAGTTTATGACCGTGGACAGTGGCGAATACATACTCGCAATTCCTGACTATAGCCAACAGGTTCGTGACGCTGCTCGACGTAGAGAGCAAGGCAACGGTGATCATGGAGCTCAACACTCGGTCAGAGATGCGGCCATCTTCAAAAAGGTTGTCATGAAGCTTTCCGGCAAGGTTCAGTGGATGACAGGTCTGTTGTTTGAGCAGGCCATCGAGAATGGGGAACGCAATTTCTCCTTCAAGCCACACTATGATGTTATAATGAAGAACCCGATCTATGCCAAGCCTACCGAAGACGGTCTGCCGTATGACGCCATGCGAGGCTTCCGAAGTCGACATATACATCTCTCCATCGCCGTGCGTGCACCCGTTGATCGAGACTGGATGGCTGGAGATTCCGATCCGTCAAGAAGTTATAATACTGTTCATCTCACGCCGCGCTTCTTTACTCACTTTTTCCACTGGTGGGGGCTATTTGGGCAGCCGCTGTCCCTCCCCATTCGACAGGGTAATCTGTGGCCAGGGCGCGAGAAGAACAGCAAGAAGTTCGGCAGACACTTGGCCACCGTCAAGTACAACCTTCTTTTAGCTCCCCTGTTCCTCAGTCACATCTACAAGCATAAAGATGCAGAGGACTACGCAGCAAACGCGGTATCGGCCACTGGTCTCAAAGTGCGCTTTGACAGCTTCATGCTTGATCTCCATCAGCGCAGAGAAGAGTTTAATACGCTCGTCAAGGCCAAAAATACGCAGAGCAGGACATCCGGTATCAAAATTCACGCCTGTCAACTCGACCTCTTCAACTGTGACGTGCGGGCCGTTTCAGCAAGCTTGAAAGGCACAACTACGGAGGCGATCAAGAAGGGATCCATCTCGTCTCTCATATCCGACCAAGACGAGAAGCCCGACCTGTCGCGCTTCACCATTCCGGATGACGACTTGAGCTGGATCGACATGGATGATTTCGTCGAACTCGACTGGATTCTGCCCACAGAGCCTCATCCCGACACAAAAATTTTGCCACTCGCCTTTGCACCACGCCTGACCTACTTCCGACAGACGGACATTGGAGGTGTCATTGCGGGCGATCCGGCCAGGACGAGCCCTTTTGGCGACGAACCGACGCACTTTTGCATCATGAGACATGACGACGACCCTAAGAGAGTCCAAAGCGAGCTTATTCAGGAACGTCTCAATCAAGTTGCGCTGCAGACGGACACGCACTCAAGAGACATCGGCGAAGCAGAACTTAGGGTCATACAAACCAACTCGGAAGACAGGGAGCTTGTAGAGCAATTTGAGGCGTTGAGAAAGCACACAAATGTCTTGAAAGACAAGGAGCTGTTTTTGAAGACGATGCTAGATCAGATGCAGAGCAAGACGAGCGTCAATAGCAATGGTGATGACAGTGGAACTGGCAACGGCAATGCTAATGGCGACGGAAACTCCTTTACAAAATCTTCAGGGGCGTCTCCGTCATCGTCTAGCTCGAATAGCCAAGTCGAAATCCCGCCCACATCAGAGTTCGAAAGTGAATTCAAAAGCCGCTTCGTCATCCACAACATGCAGCTTAAATGGAACAACTTGCTCCGAAACATTGTGCTCCGATACATACACCAAAACAGTCAAAGACGCGGTTTCATCTATTACCTGTCCAGACCTGCCGTTAAGTTTATCCTCGACATTGTTGAAGAGCAGAGCAGGGCCAAGGCCAGCAAGGCCGATAAGGCCAGCAAGGCCACCGCACCTACTGCTGCAGGTGATGACGACAAGACGCCGCTCCAACCGATCAGCTCGGCAGACAAGAAGACCAAAGCTGACTTGGAGGATCGCATCAAGAGCATTCTCGGAGATGGCACCCGCTTTACCAGTACGACGTTCGAGTCGAACGAAGGCGATGCTAGTTGCGGATCCATTGAGGACTTGGAAGGCGGGATATCGAGAGATTTTAGCCCACAGTGCAGCTATCACGTCCGGCTAATAGCGCCGCAAATTCAGCTGCAGAGCGAGAAGAATAAGAAGCACGTCGTCATGATTACTGCCAAGGGCATGGAGCTGAAAGTGGTCGAAGTCATGGACAAGGAGAGAATTTCTGATACAGTCAGTGGCCTCGTGCAGCGTCGATTTCTCGTCAACATGGACAGCACGCAGTTCTTCGTCACGCATCAGAAGTGGTTTCAAACCAACCTGGTTTCCATGTATGCGGGGAGCAAGTACGGCGCTCCCAATGGATCGTCGTGGCCTCCGTGGGTTCCCATGGAGGTCATGTTTAACTTTCAGGCTGATCCGTTCGGGTTTAAGCGAGTTGTACAAAAGACTTCGGCCATGCTGCGTTACGACAAGTACAATAATCTGCGTCTCAAGTACAACGACGAAGTAGGCGGAAATGACGATGGCAGCGAAGATGTCGAGTCGATTGAGAATACTGAGTGTCGGTCTGACAATATCTGGGTCGAGTTCCCCCAGGCGCGCGCCCTGTGCAACAGTTCTCAATACTACGCCATGTACGTGATTGTGCTGGATCTGCTCATGTACAGCGAACCGCTGGAGAAGACGCGCAGCGAGCGACTGGAAAAGATCATCCTTGCCTCGGACTTTAGCGACCTCAGCGGGACGCCTCGCATGGTGCAGAAGCTCCAAGAGCGCATCAGACAACTGGAGGAGATCAAGGGCTACTTCCAGGTCTACTCCAACTATCTCGACAAGAAGGGCTGGGAGGATCGTCTCGCGCTGGAACGGGACCTGGCCTCGTGCGAGGACGAGTTATTCTTCATGATGAAGGCCATTAGCACGTCGCAGCGCAAGTATGGCACGCAGAACAGTGACACGAGCGCACTATTGAAATGGAGCATCTCAGCGCGAGACATTGTCTGGCACCTCATCCAAGACTCGTCCGAGCCGCTCGTCGAACTGCAGCTCAAGGACGTGGAATATGACCGCACCGACAATTCCGATGGCTCTCATATGAATCTGATTCGCGTTGGCAAAGTACTCGGCCTCAATCTGCTCCCCGATGCTACGTACCCTGCCATCATTGCGCCCTACAAGGAGCCAGACAAGAACCCGCCGCCGCGGCCATCAACGTCAGCGTCGGTATCAGCGGCGTTGGCGTCGGCGTCAGCAACTGCATCTGCATTAGATTCTGAAGAAGACATGATTCGTGTCTATTGGCACATGCTGGAAGCAATTGCGGGCATCCCCGTGATGGACCGGTTCGAGGTCAATCTAGTGCCAATGAAGGTTCAATTGGAGCGTGACGCGGGCAAACGTCTCTTTGAATACATATTCCCCGGCATGGACGAGGTGGAGAAGGGGACCAAGGAGAACGCCTCTGACACGTCATCAAAGCACGGCGGTGTGCTGTGTCCCGAGGAGGATGATAACGTATCTTTCAATGGCTCCAATGGCAGTCGTCTGGCCACGCTTGCTCCCGAGAGAGATTCGTCTGCCGGCTTCGATACAAGAGCCGGATCGCTCGAATTACGTCTCCGGCCGACCCTGACGTCCAACAACGGACAAGAATGGAGTCCGAAGAAAGCCCCCAGCGTCAACAGCACGGAGAGCCATGCGTTTAGACTGTTTCGATCAGGTCACACTGGAAAGACGACACTTGCCAAGAAGGCGTCTCACGAGTCCCTTGTCAGTGCGAATGGGCCGCGAGCGCCCAGTGCGATTGTGCGTTCATCCACTGGACTCTCCGGCAAGGACAGCAAAGAAACAGCCGAAACGAATAAGAAGTCGTCGCGTTGGCGCGCTGGCAAGTCGCAAGGGGACGACAAACAGCAGCAGCAACAGCAGTCAGACGACCTCACCAAGATGATGAAGCGAGCCAGCAACTATATGACATTTGCACACATTCGAATGCCATCCGTCGTTCTCTGTCTGAGCTACAAGGGCAAGGACCAGCGCAACGTTGAAGATGTGCACGACTTTGTCTTCAAACTGCCCACGATAGAGTGGCAAAACAAGACGTGGTCCAACCTCGATCTGGCGCTCGCTCTGAAAAAGGCCGTCGTCAAGGCGCTCATCTCACACACAGGCGCCATCATTGGCAACAAGTTCTCCAAGCACCGCCCCAATGCCGAACAGCGCAGCAAGTTGCGCGAAATGGCCAACAGTTCAGTGCTGATTACCCCATCGTCTTCGTCACAGCATTATGCCGGTAGTGTCAACGACAGTGGGGATGACTCGTCCAGCGCGGGTGGAATGTCCCCGGTCGACTACTCGAGATCGCCGCCACGGTCCACGCGGTCTACGCGCGGCAGCACGCATAGCAGTATCCCGGCACCCCGATCCATCAGCCGCAGTAGCAGTGTGACCAGCGGACGGTCTCATCTCACGGGAGGGTCCTCCGCCCACAACGCACCGAGCTTCCTGTCCATGACGACGCCGCCTGCGCCGACAGAGGGTCGCTCTAATGCCGCGGGCGGCCTGGGCATCAACTTCTTAAGGCCGTCTTCCAGTGGGGGCTTCACCAACCCGTCGAGTCATCGGCGGACGTTGCGCACCGTGGCAGGTGGTGAGCCTAGACCATTCACCAGCGCTGGAACCTCCGAATCAAGCCAGAACAGCCTAAACAGCCAGAATAGCTTACACAGTCAGAACGGTCTGAATGGCGGCCAAATCAGTCTTTTTAAGAGCAGCGGCGGCGGCGCCATCAGCAGAGGAGGAGGCGTAGCGGGCCTACGAGATCGACTCAGTGCTTTCACGGGGCGTAAACAGCGCGAGAATAATGGACCTGCTCCTGTTGCTGCTGAGAGCACGTCTACGAGTAATACTGAAGTAGAAGGTGTTGGCGGTGGTGGAGGTGACGACGAGAGTACATCAAAGGAGGGGAAGATGACGCTGCGAGGGAAGAAGATATCGGGGTGGGGTCCCGGACGGAATAGACCTTGAGAGCTGGTTGAGAGGGCGACTGATGTAAATAAATTTTCTCTTCTTGTCCTACATGGATGTAGTATATTATATTTGTAGTGCTCTTTAACTTTGGGGGCCGGGGTTGGGGATTGGGGATTGGAAAATTGGGATTAGGGGGGGTTGATTGCATAGAGGGGGGTTTTCTGTGAAGGGTTCTTGTGTTGTATTTACTTTTTTTTTTTTAATTTTATGGGATTTCCTTTGTGGGATCATTTCATGGGGTCTTTTGTCGTTATTACTTTTGTGAACGTGAACGTGATTGTCTGTTGTTTGTTGTTATTTGGGCAGGATTGAGTATTTTACTTTGTTGGGCTGTGTCCTCTACCTGGGATGGTCTGCTCAAGATGGCCAGAAGGAATATACATGACCAGAGATGTCGCAAAAGCTACTTTGAGCTATGTATCACAAATTTTGTAGAGTATATATATGTAGTCCATGAAGTATATGAGATGGACAAGCAAAAGGTAAGTTTGAGTGCTTCGAAGAGAGGCACGAATATGGCTGGACATTTCAAGACTTGCAGATCGTCCAGGGAAAGCTTCTTGTATAGGGATTAGGACCTGTATTGAAATACGATAAATCTCACAGAAGGTGCATGAAGCTGGTGTCCGCACAAAAGGAAATGTATGCATTAAAAGGCTCATGATAATTAGTGAACGAGATGGATAAGTACGATGATCTCGAATGGAATTTGGTTTGCCAGAATAGTAAACGTGTTTCTCTGGCTTGTTTCTGAAGATTTCTCAGCAGTAAATGACAAGACTTGCAGGCTGAACGAGATATCTGCCACAGAATTCTCTCAATGAGCGATATGTACCCGAATGTAGGTAACAAGACGCGCAAACTCGCATTCTAGAGTAGGTAAAAGAGACGAATGCGAGACATGAAACAAGATAACGAAGAACAAGAGAGTCAAGCAAAGGAGTTCATAAAAAAAAACAAAAACAGTCTTAGCTGAAAATACCGTCTTGGTGAGAAGCTCAAGCAAGTCGTACAAGTGCATATGCCCTCAACCTAAGTTATCGCCCAATAGGCTGCATCATCTTCACTTAACTATATTACCAAGCCAATACGCACAGCTTCACAAGGCAGTAAGTTAAGGGGAGCAGGTGTTAGCCTCAGGTAGGTAGACCCGTACATAGCAGAAAAGTCATTGAATCATTGGATGGCAAAGGCATGAAACATGCGTGCGGTACTAGCCCCCGCCAAGAGATTCGAATGCGCGGCATGGTTCGAATGAGGACAGCTTGTCCGAGCTTTGCTTATACTGTGCGACTGTTAATTTCATGCGTAATGTTGCACACGAGGAGGCGTATTTACAGTAGCTTAGCTTCTCAGCCACTTCATCTGGGGCTTCTTCTATACTTCCTGCTACAGAGTGCAAGGTGAGGCACGCCTCTGTTTCGGCTTGCGATGTTGACGTGGTATTTTCTGCAAAGTCAGACTCCCACATCTCAACTTGTTTGCATGCTGCATCCCTTGCGTAGCTACGGAAAGTCACAGCTTCAGACAATTAAATCCTGGAAATGGCGTGTTCGCAGTACATTTTGTAGGTCCATAATGTCGCATGCCACAGAAAGGCCGTCAATTTAGCGTTGCCCCCCGCATCTGCCTTCCGGTGTGGGATGACGGCATGATGCAGGTCGCCCCGAGTTTCCGACACAATGCCGTGATACCTATGTAACCTATGTAGGTGAGCTTGTCTGTGTGGAGGTCTGCGAATGACAGGATCGTGCAGCCGAGCCAATGCGCCTCTAAAAATCAGGTACATTGCAGGCGCGATGGACAGTGGCCGAGTCTGCGCGAATATTCACCATTCGGTCGAGTGGCTTTCGTGGCTGCATCATGAACTTGCTGGGATCGGCCGATCGATGATGGTCTTGAGTCTTGACTCTTCCCCACGGGTGCCTTTTGCTATTTTCGCCAGGGCCGCTACAAGTGTTTGCGGGGGCGGGGATAGTGCGGTTGACCCCAGAGATGGTTCAAGTTTGAATTACAGTTGTTGTGATGGACGAATAGAATGTTCTCCTCGTTGTGCTCCATGACAGCAATGTCAGATCATGTAATGCAGCATTCATGAGGATGAGGACACGATCTCGAGTACGCTGCTGCTGTGCACCCTTGTGCTGTGCACCCTTGAAACTTGAAAGTCAATACACCCGTCTGACAAGCTCCGCCGCCAAGAATAAGATGCGACCCTTTATCGACGGCACACGAATGTACGTGGCCTCAGCGAGGTCCAGGTCAGCGATCTCGGCAAACGATCGTAGAGTCACAGATCAATCTCATACGATCAGCCGCGGGCCACCCCTTTGAGCAAATATTAGGTTGTGGCTAAGCACAGATGCGCCGCTCCGTGCAACACACTGAACGCCTTGGCGGTAAGGAAATGGAATGCCAAAGAGAGGTGGAAAAAGGAACAAGGGGCCTGTCACTTGGAAAAAGGGATGTGCGAAGGACAAAAAGGGGAATATTGCACAAGAAAAGAAAAGAGGATGAAAAAGGAGAGGGGTTGAAGGCAATACGATCTGCTTGGGCCGTTTCACATAGCTAGCGAATGACGCCCGCGAGTCGTGACTCGTAGGGTCCTGGTATGGTGGCCACCTTTCTTTTTGCCTTCTTTCTGCCTTCCCTTTTCTCTTCTCCTCTCTTCTCCTCTCTTCTCCCCTTTCCCCGTGATGTTACTTTCGCACGGAGAAGAGGTGGTCGGTCTCGTGTCGTCATGTGGCCCGAGGTTGGCCCCCCGGCTGTCGACCCCACCCTTGATGCAGGCCAAGGAGCCAATGATTGTTCGTGGCAGCCTTGTTGTTGTTCTGCGTTCCTGCCCAGAGCAGGCATGCGTGACAACCAAGGCAGTCGCGTTTCTGCACAAGGAACGCGCCGCACAGGGAGCCACGGATGGCTCCTTCCGTTCTCGCACGGCAGCGTACAGCTGTCTGCCAGTGGAACCTCTCTGTCACTGCCCAAAGGCGGGTGTCACTCGTACGATCCAAGCGTTACTTCAACTTGCCGCGCAGCACTTGTGGACGACTTGGCGGCTATCGGGAAGCGCCCTCGTGGCGGTGGTGGCCTCTGAATCCTGATATGTAGCTTGACTCGCACCGTTTGCTAGATGCTGGTGTGGAGGTTGTCATTGGCAGACGATTGCAGAGGATCGCACGCGACAGCACACGACTTGAACCGGCCCCGACTTCAACTAAGCCATGATTAAGGCAGCTGATTGATGCGGGCCAATTGCCGAGAGACTCGAGAAGGGCGCTTGTATGCACCGTGCTTTGGCCTTATCGACTGCCCCACCTGTGACATGCAGTGGGACGAGGTGCAGCCATCTGTCCAATCAGGAGTCGTTGGCTGTGGTTGAAGATAACGGCCAGAAGGCATTCCCCGGAATACCGTTATCTTCAGTCTGTTCATCTGGTCCGTACGGAGTAATAGATCTCTCTTCAGCCTGGACCTTGTTCGCCGTCCGACTTCAGTCTGGCCTTCTTCTCTCCTCGCTACTTGGCAAAACGACAGCTTCAGCATCTGATCTGACGTCCTCTGAACAAAACTCCTCGTCACAAAGCCTGTGGATCCCGGGTTGGGGTTCTTGGCCTTCGTCCACACAGGGTCCGCCCGTATAATCTGCGAGCCGCGAAGGCCTCGCTCACGATTGCCACAACCCCTGTCATTCCTGGTCCTGTTCAGGTTCCGTCATCACAAACAGTCCCTGAACGTCTTGGAGCGTCTGTTGCAGGCTGCAGCTAAACAGCGCTGCATCCTTCTGATTCTTATCGTCCCTGTCGCTCCCCGGCCCAGTTCCGAAAGTGGTCCCTTTATCGCTGTAATGCTCCAGTCCCGTATCGTCGTCACTGTCTCGTTATGAATTCCGTCTTCTTCACCTATCCGAGACAGCCCAACTCATCCCTCTCGCCATCCCTTCTTCATTCACCATATCATACCACTTGGAGTCATTGCATAGCACAGGCGAAACTTGTTTTTGGCGACACGCAGTGCGCAGCATCTTCGACTAGTCGATACACCAGCGCAACACCCAAGTATGCACTGGGATTTAATTTTGACGACGAACAGCAAGAAACTCAACAAGTCACCGACTACGACGATATCACCTTGTCCGCTACCGACATCCGTGCTGGATCCTCTTGTTCCAGCAACTCCTCGCGCTCGTCAGACTTAGACGCCGCCATGTCTATGCGCAACAAAGCTACACGACAAGCCATGGATTCTTTGTCTGCCTCGACCTCGGGACACGGCAGGCCATCAACGCCCACCGTCCCGGTCCAGATTCCGAAGCGAACCCATGGCGACAACGCCCATCACACAAAGAGGCCTACCATGCACTCTCGACGGCCGCACAGACACACGCATTCACCAGATGCCGTCTCTCCCTCGGTGGCGGCCCTGTTGGCCATGACTGACATTCCGCGGCCACGGACGCGCCGTCTTGTCAGTCGCCGTGCTACCGCCCACGGCATGACGGTCCACGACCTGACGAACGAGCAGCATGTTTCCGAAAAAACGCTGACCTTGAGCATTTCCAACCGTGGGCCCTTGGACTTGCTTTTATCGCCGCCAGAGGATCTGCTGGACGATGACCTCAGTCCGACGGAGAGTAATGTGGGCTCGTTGCTGACGAGAACCATATCGGCCGACTCGGTCATTTCCTTGGGTGGCGAAAGCTGTACTACGGACATCTGCTCGTCCGTCGAAACTCCACAGAGCATTTCTATATCGGCCAAACGACGCCATGGCCTTATGCGCAGGTCGCTGGAACCGGTCCGCTCTCCGCCCGATGCCACGGAAGAGCACCCTCTCGCGACGGTGGACGATAAAGACCTCAAGCTGGACGAGCTGGCGCTTCCTTATGTCGAGCACTCCGAAGGCGGCTCGTCGTATCCTCTGCTGCAACCTTTCAAACCTCTGCGGTCGGTTTTCAAGTCCAACCTGACAGCGTCGCTGCGTGCACTCAAATCGGCTGCCAAGTCGCTGTCAAGTATCAACTTCTCCTCGATTCCCGCCGACGACTTCCTGACGCGGTCTATCCTAACGATGAATCCCAACGTGCCATACATGGACGAGCGCCGCCCTCCAGTCACAGAAGAGATGCCATCTGCTGAGCTACGCCGCTACCTAAATCCGACCACGAGCAGCCACTTCGACGCTCCACCACCAACGCGCACTGCCGGAGCACTTCCCGCGTCCATTCAGTTGGAAACGTACAAGATCCAGCGTCTCAGATCGCCCGCATCCCCCCCTCGCTCGCCCTTCATCTCCGGCAAAGCATCCCCATCGTCTGCTTCGGCAGGCCAGAGCGCCAGCAGCAATCACCAGCGCTCCCAGCGCAGTCCGACCACCAAAACGCTTCCCGGCATGCGCCAGCGAGAAGTGCGCGAAAACCCCGACTTCATCCGCATCGCCGTCATGGAAATGGCCATGCGCCGACGCGGCAAACTCGACGAACACAAGCCAGGACGTGCTCGCTGGGCATTACCGCCTCGCCAGCCCTTAACAAAGCCTTATGAAGTTGGCTCGAACGGAGTTCCCACGAGGTGGATTTCAATGGTGTACTAGAAGTATGCGATCTCGGCCCTCCTATTCCACATATCGGCGAGGAAGGAATCAAGTTTTTGTTGTTTTAGCCGAGGCCTCATTGGCCTTTGTCACGGGTTGGAAACTTGCAATCGCGTCGCTGCGTCAAAAAAAAAACGTGGTGAAGGATCAAAGGGAGCCGCTTGACACCGCAGGTCCCACTTTGAAGACTTCTGGAAAAGTTTGTTGACGGCGATGTCGGGGGAACTGCACCGGTGACCGGACCGGGGATTCATGGACGGGCCGGCGCATTTCTGCGTTGACTGGTCAGTGGTCGGCTGATCTTGCTCTTCAGGGGTTGTCGGGTCATCTTGCGCTGGGCTAATTATCTCCACGAAACGGAGAGCGTTGTCGTCCCCTCAAAAGGCATTTATCCGCTTAGGGGTCCTTTCTGGTGGGGCCCCTGGATTGTCTACCTACGGAAGTTGCATCCTTGACTCGATACCGGATTGTGCGAATGTCCTGGACTCGAATTTACGAGGAAGTAGTTAGTCGACGCTGCAGCACTTCGGAACAAAGGCCCACGACTTGGACTCACGAGCCGACATCTCACTTGATGGGCGCCGTCCGCTCAATCGGGAATGCTGATGGACACTGCCTGGGCTGCCTCGCGTGCCGCTGTCCCGTTCACGGTCCAGGCCCTGTTCCAGGGAATGCGGAGTCATCACCAGTGAGCGGTAAGCAGCAAGCTGGTGCCGGTGAGCCGATGTCTTCTCTGCTTTGCGCTTGGAATGCCTCTCGCAAATATTCCTCGCACAGGTTATTCTGCCTGTCCACCATTCGCCTGGCCGTAATTCGCCGAATGCCACTGCTGTGGTAAATAACGCATGAAATATAGGGATTGTACTCCCCTGAGTTGGCTCGTAACCTTCTGTACTTCGTACAGGTCACACGGTGGATGCCCCACGACGACAGCAACAATAACCTCTTTTGGACAACTCGCACCCTGGATTCTGGAAGTAATTTGCACACACTGCGCGGGAACACCCGATGTCAAGGCCTCCTTACTCTTATCCCTTATCAGGCGGTCAATCCGAAGCCCGACCGAAATGGCCCTGCGGAGTGCCTACAGTCCGGGTGTGCTAGCGCATCGGACGAGAACGGAGACCGCAGGGGGTTGTCTTTTCTCCGACTTTTGAATATGTACATATGTACCTACTTGTGCGAAATTCGTTGAGCAGGCTTGCTGGTCACGCCATCTCTCATCGGTGTGATGACAGGCTCGCTTTGCAGGAGAGGCGAGCAAAGTACCTAAGGTGTGCTTCTATTTTTAGGTGTTGATTTTGCGATGGTGCCGAGGAGTTTGTTCCTTTAGCTTGTTCATTTCTTTCCAATCATATCATGTTGCATTCTGGGTTCTTTGATAGCAACGTATTCCGTACTGGTTGCGGGATTGGAGTAGGCGCTTGGATTGAGCGGGTAATTATGTATGCGTCTTTCATAGCAATTGTGGCGATTTCTTTTGGCATGGTGGCGTTGTGTGTTTTTTGCGTGAGCGAGCTTGGTTGTGGGATGGTTGGGATACGTTGTGTTGTTTTCTTTCTGAAGTGTTGGAATTGGTGGTACATAGCATGTTATGTGTCGGCTCATCGAGTACCATGTCAGGCTGTTGCTCTATTCAATGTTCATATGTATGTAGTTACATGAGCAGTCTGTTATCACTACATTAACAGCCGTATGTTATATGAGCAGTCTACGTATTCTCACTACATGAACAGCCTATAAACAACAGAGCAATCTAGCGCCCATTGCAATACATCACATCCAAGCAAAGAAGCTCCATGAATCCCGACTCGCGAGCTTTGGACGTGAGAGCTGCGGCTCGCGAGACGTCATTTTAGAGTACTCCACATGGGGTGAAGGTATTAGCATCATGACGTATCTTTCCGAATAGTTGCCAAGGGAGTTGTGTTTTGAGAAAAGAGACATGGTGTACTCTCACTGCCTGCGCAAGAATCGGCTCTGTCTAAGTCCACAACGTAGTGCGCGATTAATTGTCGCAGTGCCAGATGTCCTGATTAGCAAGAGGATTCTGATACATCATTCACATAATCGATTTGCATGCCCGTAGCCCCGTTACGTGATGTCCATTGTCCTAAGTCTTCGCGTCGTCGTCACTGTTGAATCGTCTTGATCACACAGGTGATGTGTGCGTGTTTTACTTATTTGGATTAGAGGAGGTACCTGCCCTTAAGATAGTCGCCGAAAGTTCATCGAAAGTGCCTGGAACGGGCCACCATGCTGAGAGTGTGTCCTACACGGATCACATCTCAATAGTGCGGTGAACAACGAAGAACATTCCGTACGAGACATCTTCCGAAAACGTGTCCTGTACGGAGCACATAAAGAGGCTGTGGTGGACTAAGAGTTCATGTCGAAAGTATTCTCTCTTAGGGCCCCATATGTGTGTTTAATGCAAGAGAGACGTAAACCTGCAAACGACAGTTGAGGAGAGGACGATATATATGCAAAGATCCGCGGAAACTCATCGATGTGAATCGACCGAAACACATGCTGACGCTGCTCAGGCTCAACTGGAAAGAGCCGGCTTACCCAAAAGATGAGCCATAGCGCGAATTCGAAGGTGCAGAGGTCCGAACTCACTCGCCGCATGTAACGAGGCCTGACTTATTCTTGACGGGAGCACTGCCTCTCCATCGACCAAGATTTTGATTCTATCGCCGCTCCCGAGAGTTAGAATGTCTCTGCTCTGCTGATAGGACTTCTTCACCCGACGCGTATTCCCCCTCAATCGAGGCTATCGGCTGTAGGTAGTTCGTCATTGTTGTTTTACGTGTGAGTCACGGGACTCATACTACATTGCACGTCGGGTACATGAATTGTGGACGTGGCGCCAATGAAATGGGAAAGTCAATCAAGCAGAGTATCAACTGAAGTACCTCTACTGTCTACATTCAAGTTCAAACCGAAAAGTGGAGCCTCATCCCTTTTGAGACGACCATTTTTTGTGGTGGTTTATTGAGCAATTTGGGGGGCAAAATGGTATGTTTATATTTGACTAAAGAGCTAGGTTACCCAAGAAGTGGGAAAGTGAAAATATGTGCACGTTCGGCTGGTACGGCCGTCACGTGATGCGGCTCCCAGCACCCAGCATGGCTTATTTCTCAACATGGTTTTTATTTTTAAAAAGCTTTGCTGTGGCTTTGCGCACTCACAGTCATCAGTGCTCAATGCAACGCCAAGTTCGCCAACCAAGTTCGCGCAACATGCGCCGAACGACGTCGACGACTACATACTCCGTCAAAGACTCACGAAGGCAAGCTTGTAACTCCAAGGATCGTTAACGGCATCAATAACTCTTCGCAAGAGACTGCATTTCCTCTACGGCCCGGATTCCCGATTACGCGCGCCCGAGACCCTCACAATGGTCAGACACAATCATAAGAGGTTACGCCGGCAGCTCAAAGTCCTGAGCGTCAACGTGCAGAATTCAGACACAAAAAACGATGCCGTCCTGGCGCTGGGAGCCCGGGTAAATTACGACGTCATTCACGTCCAAGAACCATATGCGGTGTGGGCGAACGACAGTCTGATATTCAAGGATCATCCTTGGTACATGGCCTTCGCTCACCCAGTCACCTCCGAACATGACACGCCCCGAGTGATGACATACGTTCGCGAGGGACTTAAAGCAAACCCACTGGCGATATCAGAATCCAGGTATACCCTCTGGGTGGTCATCCAGGGTGTCACCTTCGTCAACGTATATTGCCAACCAGGGCATCACGAATCACTGGAGCCTCTGCTGCAATGGAGTCCCGACGAGCGCACTGTCGTAACGGGTGAATTTTACGCGGAAGCTGAGATGTGTCGATGGCCCAGCGACGGCAAGTCATTAGCTGAGTGGGCTGAGGAACAGGCTCTCCAACTTATCGACCCTCCCAAGGTGTCCACTCACGACCAAGGAGGCGCCTTTGATCTCGCCTTCAGCAACATGACGGATGTTGCCTATGCTCAAAGCGGTGCCAAGGATCTCGTAAAATTAGGTTTTGATCGCAGGACTCTTGGTCTTTGCATTACTCTTATAGCGGTTAAGCCGCGCTCTGAACGGAAACACATCCTCGGCCACGACCCTGTGTCTGTGGAAATGTTTGAGCGGATGGTCAACTGCTTTATCAAATGTGTCGACACCAACGTCCGAAACGGCGATGATGTCGATCGTCTAGCGACCGGCATTTCTGAAGTGCTCCGGGGAGGCCTGCATGTTGCCGGGCGTCTTAACACCCCGAAAGGGAACAGGAAGGTCTGGTGGAATGAGGAATGCAATCTTGTGCACAAGGAGGTTCTCAAGGCTCGACGGTCCTGCTCCGAAGACTTGCCGGAGATTATAAAGAAGTTCAAAGGGGCTGTCCGGCGGGCCAAGAGGGCCTATTGGGGAGAGAAAATAGATGCTGCAGATACGAAAAGGGCAATTCATGCCATGTCGGCATGGGCGGAGCGCACGACACCCAGCGCCAAGTCTCCTCCACTCCTCAGCGGAGGGAAACACTTTCTCACCGCCGAGGAGAAAGCCGAGGAATTGCGACGCGTCAAACTCCATCGCGTCGGTGCGGGAGACGACCATCCCTTGGGGGGAATACCGACCGCACCGCGGCGAAGTATTGCCTTCTCCCACGAGGTTTCCCTACGTGAGGCGTGGCTTGCGACATGCGCCTCAGCAGAACACACGGCTCCTGGCACCGACGATATAAACGTTCGTCTTCTACGACTTGCGTGGCCGTGGATTGGCGAACACGTCCGGATCCTCGTATCCAAATCCCTGGAATTGGGGCACTACCCACGCGTTTTCCGAGAAGCCGAGGTGGTCATGCTCCCTAAACCAGGAAAGACTGATTTCTCCTCGCCAAAATCTTACCGACCCATTTCTCTTACATCGTGCTTAGGCAAAGCACTAGGAAGGATCTTGTCCTGGAGACTCTCCTACTCAGCCATTCAAGAGGGAGTGCTGCACCCTGACCAGATAGGTTCGCTCCCTAAGCGCGCCGCCACAGACATAGCCGCCGCCCTCACCCATGACGTCGAAGTGGCTCTGGAGAACGGTGACGTTGCCACTATGGTCACTATGGACGTAGAGGGCGCGTTCGACTGTGTGTTGCCCAACAGGCTGGCCTCCAGACTCCGCGAACAAGGGTGGCCGGATCACATCACCAAACTTGCCGCTAGCTTCATGACTGAACGACGATGCCGGGTCCGATTTGAGGATTACGTAGGGGACTTCCACGATTTGGAGTGCGGTTTGCCCCAGGGCGCACCCGAGTCTTCGATCCTCTTTGCCCTCTACGTACAGCCTATTTACCAGTTCCTCGATATAGGCAACCGATATGGCTACGCTGACGACACGGCACAACTCGTGGTGGGCTCCTCACTGGAATACACTGCCCAGCGGGCAGCTCTCGGTGTTGAAGAGCTCTTGGCATGGGGACGAGACAACGCGATTACCTTTGGCCCCGAAAAGACAGAGATCATGCACTTCTCCCGACGCCCGTGCGATGACGACATAAATCCCACAATCACCCACGGGGATCGAGAAATCTCTCCAGGGACCGACATGCGGTGGCTGGGGGTGTTTTTTGACCGAAAGCTCACATTCAGCTCACACGTGGACCGATGGATTGCCAGGGCCAGCGAGGTCGCTTGTAACGTCCTGTCCATGTCCAGAACTAGCAGCGGACCTCCTCCCTGGTTTGCCCGACAAGTGGCCAAGGCCAGTATCGAACCAATCATGTACTACGGAGCAGAAGTCTGGTATCCGGGGG
Source organism: Claviceps capensis (assembly GCA_018360045.1). Classification (NCBI taxonomy): domain Eukaryota; kingdom Fungi; phylum Ascomycota; class Sordariomycetes; order Hypocreales; family Clavicipitaceae; genus Claviceps; species Claviceps capensis. The sequence goes on along the minus strand of SRPN01000099.1, from coordinate 31,269 downwards.
TCTCAAATTCAGACATACAGGACGAAAGCGAAGTGATGCCCACTGAAGTCGCGCAGGTCGTGGAGCGTATGGAAATGGCCGTCATGACTGCCGCGCGGGCTATCCTACCGGATTGGGACGCCTTGCCTAATTCTGACCTGCACCGCGAAAGCGGAATGCTGCCCGCACAACTCATGCTCGAAAATATCAGGCGGCGGCACGCGGCGAGGCTCCAGAGCCTGGACCCGGATCATCCCCTGGTATCCCGCCTGGAGGGGGACATGCCCACCCGCCTACAACAGGCCTGGTCTCTCTTCCCGAAAGCGGAGAGGCCAGTACTCCGAAGTAAAGGTGAACCGCCGCGGGCACCACCTGAAACTGGCTCGAAGGAAGAAGAAGCCAAGGCTTTCAAAGCTTACCTCCTCACCCTCCCCAGCACAGACCTCCTAGCCTTCACCGACGGCTCCCTGCTAGACAACGGGGTCGCGGGCTGGGGGGTTTCTATTCGGCGTCTCGGCACGGATTCCCCCCTACGGCTCTCCAACGGCAGGCTGGACAGAGTGGAAGTCTTTGACGCTGAGGCACATGCTGCGCTACATGGCCTTCAGGCTTGCCTCGAACTCAGAACTGACCCGGGCCAGTGTATTCGCGTGTTCCTGGACAACCAGTCAGTCGTGGACTGCCTGCTCGGCCGCCCTGCGGATAGCTCCCAGAAAGAGTTTCTGACCTTTCAGGAACTCGCTGCTGGGGCAAACGTTCATGTCAGGTGGGTTCCTGGTCATAGTGGGATTCGAGGGAATGAGGAGGCGGATGTCATGGCGAAGCAGGGTGCGGCGCGGGCCGAGCCGTCGACGAATCCGCCTTCGCTGGCTTGGGTGATGAGACGGGCGCGTGAAGCTACTTTGGAGACTTATGAGGAATGGGCCGCGTATAATCTTGCATCCTTATAAGTCTTACTGTCTAAGCATGTACCACATGATCGATCTGGGCGTCATGTTGAGGGGGACTTTTTCTGGAGCTCGGGCATTGAAGGTTATTACTGTGGCATTTCGCGACCTATCCATGAAGATTTCATGACGCTGATGTATCGCTCTTCTGCGTCTGTGTGCGGGAGGCGGTGGCATCAGCAGTGTACCTTCTGTTGTGGGAAGATTCCGCCTCAGTACCGGGTTATGCTCAAGCAGACGCTGCCACGCTGGTTCCGCAGTCATGAAGGGCATGTTCCTTAGGGGCTTATCAGCCTTTGTTGATCTCGCTGAGCGAAAGGACGCGATCTGCTCGGTCAAGAGGGCTCTACCTGTGCAACTTTAAGGAGATTCTATTTCTTTGGGACCTTGGGTTGAGCCTAATACGGTGCTGTAGGGATATCTTCAGTCAATAGAAGACACCTACGCTGTTGGGTCTTCTGTATGTTGAAGTCTGCATGTCATAAGGTGAGGACAACACAGCACTCAAATTATGTATCGTCTGCCACGTCACTGGCATATACAATTCTGATCAAGCACCTACATAGTCTTGGGATATACTCTGTATAAATGCTGTTGAATTTGAGACCCTGTATCACGAGGCTGGGTGGCAGGACAGTGCCGTATGTATCATCTACAGAATACCTACTCTGAGAGAAGATTCAGCGGCGCCGACTTTGCGCGTCGCCACACATTCCTTATTGAGGAATAAGCCATTGTTTTCGAAGTAGGAATGGCAGTTGTCGCAGAGTAGCTGCCGAATTGTTGAATAGCTGTCGAAAAGGAGCTATTGAATCGGTTTCCGAAGTAGAACAACTATAGTGCTCTCTTTTGGTTGCGTCGTCTCTGTACTCGTGTACGACCTTGCACAAAGAATTGAGCGAATTATTCTCCTTGATTCTGACCTGGTACCTTGGTCTCTGAAATTCTTTGGCGCACGCCGACCTTCCCGTCGAGGGCGGCGGGCCTCGCCTCGGTCTCTGTGGCGCGGATTGTTTTTGCGAAGACTACTTTTCGTGCTTCGGCTTGTTGTGTGACCCATGTCTTTGCCCTTGACTTAGCTCGGACAACCGCGTCTCGTGCTATTGAGCTTGTGCAGTATTTTCCTCGGAAGATAGTCGTCTGATTTGTTGATGATGTCGAGTTCTTGGGCGCCCGGCGCCGGCCCTTTGAAAAATTGGTGATCTCTCTCGAAGCTGAAAGACTGCGCTGGGGTGGAAGGATCGTGTATTGCTACACGAGTCGAAAGTACAATTTCCTTGACTTCCGGAGTCTGTTTCTTTGGCCGGCCTGACCTTGGCCCATCTTCCACCAAATGATTCTTGATATTTAAGGGTTGGTCCTGAGGGTTGAACTCGCGCTTAACGGCTTTTGCGAAGATGTAATCAACAGTGCGTGCAGGGACGCCTGTAAGCGAGGCTACCTATTTTGTAGAAAAGCCAGTTGCTTTAATTGGAATCAATGGCTCGAGTCGAGATGTCGTTCTAGGCCGTCGCTAGTCCGAATCAGCGAAGTTGTCATCCATCTGGATTCTGAATAAAATCTTCAAGCACGACATCTCCGTGATAATATAACAGGGGTACCCTATAATACACACCCAGTTTGGCCTATTTTGCCTCACCCCTGCTCCTCGGCTTCAGCAACAATTTGTGTGACCATCCTCCGTATGTACTCCTTCAACAAAGTGCTTTAGCCAAGAAAAGTTGGCTGGCAAGCTATGTACGTGGTTTGCATTATGTCCGGCGTTTTCCAGAACGACATGTCCCCCGAAATACGCACATAATTATACTTCACGGTTCACCACAAAGCCAATACTATTACTACCTGGCTCGTGCCGATTACACCTTCGTTCGCCGAGCCAACGGACCCAGCAACGCAGGCTTCATAAACTGAAACGCTCGTTGCCGTCTCACGTATCAACCGCAACAATCCATGAGACACCGAAGACGTCTTGTCAACGTACAATCACGTCAACGGCCGCTCGGCACTTCCCACTTATCCCGCCCAATCACATCCGAAACATACCACTCGGCCGGTCAACAGGTACTGCTGCTGTGTCGGACTTGGCGTTTCCTGTTGTTCAGCTTGCTTCTTATCTTTTATCTTTTATCTTTTATCGAGCATGGGGTTTTTTATGGTCTCTTGTCTCTGAAAACAGGCCAATAAAACCACGACCAACGAAAACAAGATTCCAATAATGCCCGGGTCACGCTGTCGCTGTGGGGGGCAGTTGTCCGATGGACTAGGACTTGACTCCATTCGTAGACGGGCATTTCTTCACCGTTGCATTCTTCTTCGGGACATGATGAGCTGTCGAGTGTGTCGGGCTCGAAAGGTAAGCAAGCTGTCCAGCTCCAGCAGAGGGTATCCTTTTGACGCATATTGCGTACCTACTTCACGTGCTCTCGGTCGTAGAATCACTGAATCACTGAATCCAGTTGACTAACCTCCACAGGTCAGATGCGATGGCCGCCCGGATGGCTGCCGCAACTGCGAACGCCTTCAGTTAGAGTGCGTTGCTGACGATGGATCAAAGCGGCGTGGAGTGAGCACCTCGTTGTCGTCCTCCGTGTCTCTGCGCAAGCTGCGCACGTATCGTTCGTGTCAGAGCTGTCGGCTGTCCAAGACAAAGTGCGATGGCGATCGCCCCAAGTGCTCAAGGTGCGAGGCTAAGTTGGTACAGTGTGTCTACAATGGGGATGCGGCGCCGAGATGGACGCGCAATCTGGACAAGTCGAAGCGCATGTCCATGGTGGACGAGGAAGAGGCCCAAGGGAAAGGAGGCAATGAAACGGAACGCGACGAGACGGCGGTGACTGAAGTCGTGCAGACTGCGCCTATATCGGGTGATGGCAACGACAGCAATGCCTCGGTCCAGGAAGCTTCTCTGGAATGTTCTGACCAAGTTCACGACAAGCCATCTATCTTGTCCGATGCGAAATCGATGGCTGTGGCGGCGTCGCGGTCTCTCAGTGGCTCAAAGAACTTACCGGCATCGAATTCCCTCGTCTGGTAAGTTTCTGCATATTCTACTGCCTTGTAGCAACAGGCGGCCTATCTTGGCTTGCATTTGTTATCTGACCTGTAAAAGGCTAGTCTCCCCGAGTCTGCCAACAAGAGGTAGCAATCTTCGCCATGTGGTTGAGCAGTACTTTGCCAACGTCCATCCTCTGCGTTGCTTCGCCTTTGTGCATAAGCCCTCTTTTATGAGGCAACTTGACAACGGGCTCAGCTCTGATGATGAGTCTGCGCTTTTGCATATTATATGCGCCCACGGAGCCAAGTATGTACGAGGTTCTTCTCTACTTGCAGCAATTGGGAATCGGATTTCTGTAGATGAACTCCTTTCTTCAACATGAACGACGTCAAACAACACAGGTCTTTTCGAGAAACAGAGTCAGAAACGGAAGACAAAGTGAGAGACTAACAAAATACTAGATTTCTGGTCCTGACCGAAGCCCAAGAAGACCATGGCGCTCCTGGACCTCCTCTATTACAAGACGCCGGGAACGAATGGGCCAAGCGAGCTGAGTATCTAATGCTGGCAAACTTTGGTAAAATATCTGTACAGCGCTTGATGGTATGTACATGGTCAACCTCCCGCCACCTCGGTCAGTGCCTGTGGTCCTGTGTCAGTGGACTGCATAAGCTGACCTTTTCCAGACTGCAATACTCCTCCACGACTTTCACTTTCGCCTTGGTGAGTATGGTCAAGCTCTGATGATAAGTGGCTTGGCCGTGCGCATGGCTCATGCCCTGAAAATCAACACCGAATACGATGCCGACATTCTTTGCACGCAAGTAGACACAGCCGCACCATCCGTCGCTTCCAGAGAGAGCCGTCGACGTCTCATGTGGGCGTGCTATGTTCTGGACGCCTGGGCCGGCAGCGGCGTCGACCAGCTCACTCTGCTGCGAGAAAACGATATCAAAATTCAGCTTCCCTCTAACGAGCGAAATTTCGGATTGCGAATCCCCTCCGTCACCGAAACACTGGGCGTCGGACACGTCTTGCAATTTCTACCACCTGCTATTGTCCCGCGCCGTCCCGCGGCTAACATGGGCATCATGGCGTATTACATCCGGGTCGTTGCTCTCTGGAAACGCATCGTCCACTACGTCAACAATTTGCACGCCACATTGCCTCCTCCCTGGAAGCCAGACTCTCTTTTCGCTGCACTGGAAGCAGACCTGCACTTGTGGCGTCAAGAGCTGCCGGATTTTGTCGACTACACCACCGAGACGATTTACGCGCGCCTCGACTCGAATCAATTAGGCGCGCTGGCGCTAATGCACTGTACATATCACCACAATTACCTCGAACTGTACAAACTCACCATGCCCGACCTATTTAAGCTGCCGAAGCCGTTGGCGTTTCCGCTGGAGCACCAGAATTTCCTGCAAACAGCGCAAGCAGACTGCTACTATCATGCTCGACAAATTGCCGACATTTTGGCAGAAGCCGCTGAGCATGGTTCAAGGCTTCTTTCAGATAGCTTGTTGCCGTTTTTTGTCTACGACAGCAGTCGAATTATGCTATACTATGTCGCACGGCTGCTGGATCCGGATCGGCCAGATGCGGAAGCCAAGATGAGGGATGCCGTCAAGGCTGTGGGTAGCAATAGTCGGGTTCTGCGCATGATGTCGGCTCTGTTTCCTATTGCACAGTCACTGGTACGTTGTCCCATCTTCATTGTGTGAAGTGTGACTGACGAGGCTGACGTCTGAATGCCGCCCGCAGTCTGCGACAATCGAGCGATGGCTGTCCAAGATTCAGGTCCAGCAAAGTGTTGAACACGGAGACGTATTGAAGAGTCTCAAGTCTGATAATCAGTTGGGAGCTAACCGAGCAGTTATGTAAGTGTCAGCAAGCAAGCAAACAACAGAGAAAACGAGTCTTTGTTTCTTTTCACGATCCAAACAGCAGAATGAGGGGAAAAGAAAGAGAGAAGCACTGACCAGTGGATCATTCCTTGTAGATCAGACGGCATGAACAATACTCGCGATCCGACAACATCATCAGACTTTGTTCTTCCGTCACTGCTTCTCCCCTCACTAGCCCATCCCACAGCCAAAGACAACTCCAGTGCCGGAGTCGAAGCCGATGAGCCGCGAGCAGTATCCAAGGCCATCGCCGCCCGAAACACAAGCTCAACCTCAAGTTTCAGCACGCAGAATCCCCACGCCGGAGGACCAGCATCATGGGATGGAACCAGTGTAGCTTACCCACGCCCGAGTCTCGGCCAAGAAGTGCCCCTTAAACCAAGTCTGCAGCACGAGCGACCGGTGCCCAATGCACACCCACATGGGAAAGCAATTCCCGGAAAGTCCATGTGCGACGCTCTAGATTTGGACGACTTGCAGAATTTTCTCTCCTGGGATATGTATGGTATCATAGAAATGGGCGGGTCGGTCTCGAATGAGGACATGGATGACTCGGTGTCGCAATCGTGGACGGGGGCGATTTAGAATTTTAGATTGCGAAGCCGGGAGCCCAGAACCAACTTAAGAGGCCCATGTTATTTACAAGCGGTTTCTCGTGTGGATACAAGGAAACGACGAGGAGTCCGTCGGCCTTTTCCTTACGAATTGGTATGTACATACAACGGAGCATTGCAAAGCAAAGCAAAGAGTGTGGAGGACCCGGCCCGGCCCTGGCAGTTAGTGGCATTCGTCCCGCCTTAGTCCCGCCTACGGACGGGACGGGCCGCAGAACATTCCAGTCGGTAAGGTTCCCCACCAATGGGCCAACGAGCTTGGGGGGACTTTCCGCCGCATCCGAACACAATTCGGCATTATGTATGTACTCCGTGTGTATCGGCTTGTTGGACTGACGAATTTATGCAAGGCTATTCCACCACGGGCGATTCGTTGATTCGGTCCAGCGTGACAGGCCATCTCGGCCGATGTTCGCGAGACGACGAGAGATGACGGATTTATTCGCGCAAGGCGACGAGTTTGTTCGTAGGGTGGACGGATCGTGTGGAGGCTCTCATGTGAAGAGCCTTTCGCAGTGTACGGCAGGTCACGGGCAAGGCATGACTCGCACTTGTGATGGTGTGACATTGTTGAATGTTGTCTGATGTCTGACACAGAAGTGCAGGAATCCAGGATCAATGTAGAATGATCGTTGAACTGAATGATTTGATAAGAGATCTATCTATCTATGAGATTGGAGGACAAGAGACGTTACCCTGCCGTGGGTATGCAGCAGCTCATTCCACTGTAATCTTTGATTCCATGAGCTTAGCCTTAGATATCCACACTTGGGCAGAATATCTATGTTTTCCTCCAGAATGCCTAACCCGAGTGATCTCCATCGTCGAATCGTCGATGCAGGCAGCAGAAGTCATCTTACGTAAACCCATGGAATTGCCCCAGCCGAAGACTGCATTTGAAGAGCGCATGTGAAGTCAAAATTCTAACGACCCCTTTGAACGTTCTGCATAGTACGTAAGCATAAGCACAAGGTTTAGCTCCATGGACATAAAAGAGCTCTGTAATTAGATTACAGGTAGCTTCCGTGATGCGCCGATCGTCAGATTCTCCGTCTCGCCGCGCCACTCCAGCCCGGTCTCCCGTGACCCGTCGGATGTGCATATCATCGGGGGAACGGAACCTATGTAATGGTCACGAAGCTCATCCGACACGTTGCGGACTCGTAGTTACCTTGGGAACTCGGGAGACAAGCCGGACATGTCCGGGATTGCGTTGGCGGGGCCCTGCGAGGCGGGTGTGACATTTACAGCTCTTTGTGCAGAGATGGCATGACTGGGATGATATTCTTGTGCCGTATAGCTTCTCAATGTGATTATGCTCGGAGTCGCCAATGAGTAAGATGTTCACACACATATTCATTTCGCAAATTCTCAACCAGCATGGCCGATCCTGCAGCCTGCTTAAGCCTGCTTGCTCACTGCTCAGAATAATCACGCACAACTTTGAAACGACCCCCAATATTGCATTGCTCACAGTAGGGCTGCCTGTCTGGCACAGTAGCTATATTGAAGCACGTACAGCCCATAGATTCGCCTACCGCGTTACGCCTCTTTGCCAGCTTTTAGGTCGGAGGACATATTCCGGCCAAGGCGCTGTGCGAATGGGTCTCTGCTGCAACAGAGTACAAATATCCGCTGCAAATTTCTATTCGCGTCGCCTTTTGAAGCTTTCTGATGCCCGGAATCTGTGGAACGAGCTGTCGAGAGCGAGGCCTACACACTGCCGGTTTTATGTGGATAGATGCGAATATTCGTTGTGCATGTTCCACCTCCTTTCATCGCCTGAGCCCGGCTTGCCTCGGAGCATCTGGATTACGAGAAATTGTCTCCTTCAGAATCCTGATTGGCAATATGCGCGATTTGCGCCCTTCGAGTCTCCTGCGCTATAGCTATTGCGTAGCATGGCTTTATGATCCCAGTGCGTATAATCCGTCATGACGTCCCCTGCCACCCAGCGTGGATCAAACAACTCTGAAGACGATATTGGCTGACTCGGATTCGAACTACTCCCGCCTCCTTCCAGTTCCATGTTATACTCGAATGAAGAGTGAAAGGGGTCGCTTTTGTTTTGCGCAAACATTGGACTTTGGGCATGATAGGATGGCTGAGAGCTCGGTGACAGAAGACCTGGTTCGTAGGAGACGAATAGGAGTGGATCAACCGGACTTTGTGGCGAGCCTCTGCTGAAGTCATCTGAAAAGGGTTGTGATGAAGCCTTGTATGTCCAATAATCAGAAACGGCCGACCCAGGCCCTGCCTCGGACAGGCCGCCGCCAGGTAGCCTCGACGACAGCTTCTCGCGTACTTGGTGCATTGTCATGGCAAGCGGGCAATGACCGAAGAAATACACATGCTGCTGATACGAGGCTTCTATAATTGGCCACGCTCGGCGCACCAGTGCAATATCCTTGCATGTATTGCACTCGGCTAATGCGGTCGACAGCGCCAGCCAAGGAACAGTTACTGTAAACCAGCGAAATCCCTCGCCACGTGGATCTGAGAACATAAGCTGTAACCCTTCCAGTGTCTGCAAGGATTTTCGTAGCAGATCTGTGTCACTGCCGCTCGAAACTGACGGTGGGGTTACCGGAGACAAGATGACTGACATTTGTTGGCTAGAAATGTAGTCGAATGAGAGTCGCACAGAAGATACAATACATTGGGTGCTGTGCCATGTGAACCAAGCATAGGACGATGATTCAGGGTTGCAAAAGTGCAAAAGTGCCAGCGCTTGTTGCCGGAACTGGCTCACATAGTTGCGTCGCTTCTGTTGATCGGGGAGATTGGCCCACGCCGATGGTGCGGTATCGCCAGTACTGCTGGCATTAGACATGGACATGCCATCAAGTTTCCCTGAATCGGCAAAGTTCAGAAGACGCCCTATTACTTGTGCGCGATATGTCACAAGAGCAAAGGTGGTCTCGGTAAGTTCTTCTCGATCAGGAACCTGCTCCGAGGTGACTAGATCAAAGTCGAAGTCATTGACGTGGCGAACCTTGGAGACGGCGGCCTCAACGTCTTGGTAGCTAATGAGTGGCTTCGATGATTGTGCAAAGGCAGCTTGCAAGTCGAGAAGACATATTGTCAGCCATAATCGTAGTCTCATCTGTTGATGGAAAAAAGTCTCTGCTGCTGGCCCTTCACTCGGTCCTCGGTTCACTCCCATGGCCAAGGCGATTTTCACGGCTAACGCCACAAATGTCCAAACCGCGGGACCTCTCTCTTCCGATCGCCTACCGACCTGCCCAAGAGAGAAAAAGTTGTCAATGGATGTCGTGACGCAAATATCATCCTCAAGAGCTTGGAACGACTCACCAAGTAAAGAACAAAGGACTGGAGGATGATCCTACACCGCGTTGACAATAAACCAGCCTTTTCAAGGGCTACTTCACACTGCCTGCGGTACGTTGAGACTATAGTGGACTTGCTCGTATGACACCTGGCTTGACATTGTGCTTCGCTCAATGTGTTGGCGGCAGCATAGCACACGGCTGCTTCCAAGGCTTGTACAGAGATGTGGTCCTCGGGGTAGCCCAGATATCTTTTGCCGTCCATCAACCACTGACTTAGTGAAGGACGGTGTAGAATTTTGATGACGGGGTCTACGTTGCGCAGATAGACGCCACAGAGTTGCGACATTATTGATCTGTCCCCGAACGGAATTCCAGTGTTGCTCGGAGTGTCGATACTCAAGCAGCTGTTAAGGCCCAGCAAGTTGAGGCAATGCAAGCCGTCTCTACCTTGGCTCTCCTGGTCCAGGTCATCCGTATCGGCATCTCCGTCGTAGGCTCCGCCGATAGGTAGCGTTCCATATTCACCAAGTCCTCTATCCTGAGAAGCCAAAGAAGCGCACAAAGGCGTCAGAACTGATTCAGCAACAATACATAATGAATTAATCTCACCTCAGACATCAAGCCTGCGTCGAAGTGACCCGATGGCGTAAGGAAACCGCTCTCATGATGGTCACTGCCAACAGAAAGCTCTCGCTTCCCAGATGAGGGGCTGGGTAGGCTCGCCGCTGCAAGCTGTGCATTCACGAGCTCGGTTGGGTCGGTATTCTGTGTTGTGCATGGAAACCCAGTCAGCTTTGTATTCCCTGGTTAGATTTTGGCAGCTGCCACAATGCCACATCCTGCTCCCCATCCCCAAGTCCACTGTCCCGCTTCTTGCACTGCAAGCATTATATCGAACGAAGGTTCTGGAAGTTGAGGAAGTCGGAGAAACCGGGGACGTCGGGTTTATCGCACCAGTGATCGGATCCCACCTGCCACCGGTGGCATCTGTTGATGTCTGCTTGATTCGCAACTCGTAAGACAGTCGCGGCTGTGGCCACACGAGCCCATTTTCTGCACGAGGCATTCCAGCCTACGAATCCGTTCCACGACCTTCCGATGCCCACAGTCAGCCGCAAGACAGGGCTTCCCAGTAGTCATTCATGATTCGCCATTTCCTTGATGCTGCAAGCACACCTTCATCATCGTCTTGTCGGACGCACGAGGGACCCATCAGAGGGAAGGCAGACAAACAACAGCGCGGCACTTACAGAGTCCTTCTTTGAATCTCCAATCGAAGCGTTCCCGAATATCTCCGGCATGTCTTCGCCTGGCACTAGGGCCTCACAACGCCCAAGACGAGATCCAAGTCCAAGTTCAGTAGCCATTTGTTCAGCGGAATCGGTCGGCGAGGACGACGTGCCTGGCGCTGAGCCTGGGCCGATGATATCTTGTCGACGTTTGATAGACGGAGGTGGTGTCGTTGACCTCTGAGATGGAGTTTTTTGGGACCGACGAGCATGACGGCCTCGAGGCAATCGTGGACGATACACGGGCATACAAACGACTCCAGACGAGGTGCAATTGGTGCAAGGATCGAGTTTGTCGCATTTGAGCTTGCGATCTCGACACAGCGCGCAGCTAAGTTGAGGGATCGCTCTCTCCCTGTGTTGGACCTGACGCTCGCCCATTGTCATGTACGTTGTGTGTCCGACACTCGATGATGGCTCATGTGACAAGCTCATAGCAAAAGCCTCGAGGCTGTACAGCAGACAGCAAAAAGGTTGCCTGCAGGCATGACATTATATACATACTGTTCGAAAAGTGGTTTGCAACCCAGCGCTTATATTTCCAATGCACTTGTGTGGTAGTCATGCGGCTGTATGCAACTCGGTGTGTTTGAGGGGGGACGGATTCGCTCATCGGGAAATGCTCATCGTGAATCAGGGGTCTGCGGCTGTTGTGGTGGTCCGAGGCTGACATTCCTGTGCAATGTCTATGCATTTCGCACCGTCATCTTTTCGTCCCATGCCATGAGACGGGGGCCATGATGAATCTGATTGACTTTGCAGTGTTTCCTGTAAAAGAGACTCCACGCCCTGTTCAGAGCATGGCCGCAGCAAGTGTGTCCGCGTGTGTAAATACTGCCTTGGGATCCAGTCGAAATGCACGCCACTTTATTACCAGGAGCCTGCTACTTCAGATTGGTGTTGCACCTCCCGGGTGTCCCGAACACGGAGTGTCATTGAATCACTTTTCCAGCTGCAGGAAAAAGTCCATCGATTCGACAGCGGCGTGCATCTCGTCACTCCCGTCTTCTAATGCCACCTCCCGGCCACTTGAGCGTCGCTCCACAATGAGGCTGCTTCGAGATGGCACAAGACAGACGAAGAAGGAGAAAGAACACAGCAAGGACTGCAAGGCTGGTCCGCCGCTCCAGCGCTGATGCTTGTTTTGCCAAGCAAGATAGAACCTTGGCTGGGGGAGAATAAGCGCTGTTCCATTGCAAACGCTTTTGGCGCTGGGGGGGTGCAACCATCTCGGTTCATCATTCCGCGGTCCATTCCGCGGAAGGCTGTGCGGTCCATTCCGTCCGTGGTGCCTTGATGGTGGCGCTTGACAGGTTGAGAGCTGAGACCCCTGATCAGGGCACGTCGGAGTCAGAGTCGGAGTTAGATCCGGCTTTGAACAAGCTCACAGCATCACCTAGGGCGCATCTGGTGGTTCCTAATCCGTTTGCCTACAGATCCGACGTGGATCCTTGGGGCAGGTTCTCCTTTCTGTCGTGAACAGCACTGAGGAGCGAACAAGGAGAGGCTTCTTCGACAGAAATCACTTCGAAATGCCACTAACAATAATGCTGTCTACAAGAAGTCAGCAAGACTTTCGAGCGTCGAGCAATTGTTCCTATAAGACGTGGTTACTCATGCTCAAAAAGCCCGACGCTACATTATACACGTGGACTCGACATATCGCACAGCATGAAATCGATTGGGGAAGGGGATGACGAGATTCTGGAGTAGCGGGTCCCTTGCAACCCCCGTCGCTCTTCATCCATCTCTGATTCCTCTCTGTCAGAGCTTGGGTTGGCGCTTCAGTTGCGTTACTTATTGCGAGCCATCAAGTTTGCACAGCCCGTCTGTCAATCTTGACGGGGACAAAGAAAGAGGCAAACCCAATGAGTATTCCCATGGAATATTGCCCGACTGGTAACCCGACAAGTGGGCGCTAATATCGACGAGACCGAGCGCAGTACGGACGCGATACACAACAGCCGCATCTCGAACAGACAAGACTTGGTTACGTGCCACAAGACACAAGTAGGCTGTAGCTGTATGTAGCCGCAGGGATTCTTCGGTAAAGGAACGGGCAACCAGTTACATAGGTACAGCAGAGTGCTCGAAAGTTGAAACACTTATTAATGGGCTCGCGTCAGGCTGGAGAAAACCCAGAGCGGGGAAGTCGGTGACGAAACACTGTTTCTGACCATCGTTATGTGGCCTCTATGCAGGTCGTCGGACGTATCCGCAGTTCGTTGCATCACAGTTTCTCCGGTTTCGCAAATACCCGCACTCGCTCTCTCATATTGTCGCAAGAAAAAGGACGCAAGGCCTGTAGCATCGCGTGCAGAGTTGGCATAAATGTGCCATGGCCCATGAGGGCGTTGAGTACCTACAGTAGCAATGCAGTCCATGGAGTCTGGAACCCGGAGCCCGCCAAGCTGCACGTCAATCACTTGTTCTGTTCGGTCACGCGGTCAGATCACGACCCCGAGATCGCTGCACCGATAACACTCACGAGACTGTCGGATCCGACATCGTCGGTTACGTGTGACAAGTCGGGGAAGATATGTGTGACACGGTGCACGACTCCAGCAGAAAACGAACTTGATTATGCAATAAGATGTGCGACACAAGCGTTCTTTGAAATTGGTTCCGCACGGTTCAAACTGCCTAGTAGAACCGTTGGAATCCCTCAGACTAAGTAAGACAAGATAGCTCAGCGAAGGAACGATGCTATTAGCAGTGTATGCTTTCATTACCACGCAAGGGGTGAGGTCATCCCCTCTTCAGCTGGGCGGTTACCAGCCAAAGGAACGTAAGCAGAGAGGATTCGGATTTCGGAGCAACTTTGTGTCGCAACAGCTTTGAGGGTATTTGTCACTGATGGTCTGCTCTTGTTGCAAGGAGAATGCAGAGTCCAGAACTCTAAATCTGCTCATTCGCTGTAGGGTACTTGCAACGCGGAGAAACTGTGCCGGATACTCTGTTGTGCTCGGGACTGTTAGTCTGTTCGTGTTTAACTTGTTGTTTTTATGACAAGGAAACGCCTATTCAATCGCCGGACCTCTTCCTGTTCTGGATCGATCATCATGTTAAGCATAACTGTAGCCGGTGATACAAGTGCGTTCCCCGCAAATTGTGCTCCTCCGTCCATCATGTTTTGCATGCGCCATGCATAGCATACCTAATCGGAGTACTAACTCAAAAGTTTCGGCTAGTAAGCTACACCTATTCTGCTGTGCAGTACTGTTCTAGAAACGCTTTTACAGAATCGTGTCACCGGTGTTCTTGCAAGAAGGACAAATTTACCACGACAAAGACACTATAATAAGGGCCTCAATTGGGGGCTTGGAACTTGTCCATTCCAAAATACGATAATAGGCTTTGGCTCTCTAAGGGTCTCTGGAGGCTTCTGGTATCTCTCTGAGTCTGAATGAATTGGAGTGTCAAGTGATCTCATGTTCGAGGTTGGGACATGTCCTTTGCTCCAACTCTTGGCTTCTTGGGCCTTGGCTACACACAGTGCAAGGTGGTGACGTGGTCCTTTTCTTGAAATTGCTTTTTTTGCTCCCCGAGTTGAAATTTCCGGCGCCTAGCTCCTTTATTATTTGAAATCCGGCCCTGTTCCTCTTTGTTACAACGTATGTGAGCTCTGGCGCTTTAAGCTTAGCCTCCTCGGTGCCTGAACTCTGAATGATGAATGATGATGAATGATGAATCATCTCATCTTGATTCTGTGTTGCTGTTCTATGAGCTCAGGAGCTGTGATGCTCTGCTGCTCAAGTTCACGGGCCAAGCGTACTCATCCCTGATTGAGAACCGCCAGGAGACTGGCCATGCCTCGTGCGCTTGGTCTCGGTTCGTGCCTGGCGGCGGGCGCTGGAAGCTTCCTTGAGAGAGTGGGTGTGTGAATTTGTCGTTCTCAACTTGTTTCGGCGATACTTCTGTATGGCAAGTTTATACCTTTTTCTCTTTAAAACTGATCTTGGCAAAGTGTCGTGTCAACGATCTGGCAGAGCAGCAGGGGAGCACATACCTATGCACATTGTTCGATGTAAGTTAGCAGGACAGGGGGGCGGATATTGTGGTGTTTGTTCGGCACACTAGCACACCGTTCCAAGTATATCTTGCCAGCCGACTATATCGTATAATTTCTAATACATAATATGTCAGGATTTACTCCAGACTCCCAGTTCAAGCTACAACGAGGAAAACATTGCTTTCGAGAAGGCAAGGAAGATAACATTGCTCGAGTGTCCAACCTACCCTATGCTGAGAATAGCAAAAGTGGGAGATGGGGGCCCTACAACCACAGAGACAGTGGAAACAGAGACATGAATACAAGTACCTAGAGTGAGGTGTGCGATAGACAAAAGGCCATCGATCAAGCAAGATGTGCTACTGCGAGATAGATCGGACACTCGATTCCTACCACACATTTGGTTCACAGACCGCAATCGAAGAAAGGTATCTCCTCGGTCGCGATGGACGAGGACGATCTCACCTGGCATTGCATTGCTTTCAGAGGAAACCGGTTCGCATACAAACGATAAACTACGCCATGTGCTCGGCAGCGAATATTTCCGCCGACTCCCAAGTACACCGGCTCAGCTCACGCTATTGCAAGCGACGTTGACCGCCTCACTGCTCGAAACCCTCGAATCGAAGCATGACACCCATTGCCACACCGTCTGTTTTGATAGTCACGTGCTTATCTTGTTCCTCAGGTCGCCAAACGGACCTTATCAGAGAGGCTGGAAAACTGAGATGCCACCACAGACAGTTGCCGTCGACTAATTCGGCGTCTCGCCACGTCGTCAGTGGTCACATCGCCAGCCTCCTGCCATTATGGAGGTTGGGCGTCGCGGCAATGGGAATAAGTAGGGTACATAACCGGAGAACCCAACGCCTTGACAAGGGCTTCCTCGGCTATTTCACCAAATGGGGTGGAATTGCGGGTGGCGTTGTCAAAAGGACGGAGCTTCAGCTCGAAATTCTTCATCATTCATGCATCAGCGAATCTGCAACGAAGCTTCGACACTTCGGCTACGAGCTACCTGGTATTGTGGAGCCCCGCCAGATAAAATCCCGTTCGGTTCGGTGATATGTACCAAGATGGCGCCTAAGGGGGCATTGACGTCACCCAGATCATTGAGTTATTCAGATCATAGATGCATGCTTCGTAGCGAGATCGGTAACGCGCCATTGTGAAGAGATAAGAGACAGAAACAGAAACAAGAGAGGAAGAAGAAGCAGTATGTACGGAGTATACACAGAAGAAGAAGAGTAAACCCTACAAGGAAATCCAAAGAGAAAAGAAGAGACGAGTTTGCCACCTTGTTATCTCGCCCGACAACGGCGGGTTTCGGAGGCGGAGTTGATTGAATCGATTCGGTCCTGTTTCCTCGGAAGGACTTCGCGCGGAAGCTCCTTCCGCGACGCGCGGTGCTCCGCAAAGGATAGAAGACCGCTCTGTGATTCGTCCATTGGGACGCATGAAATGGGACCCCTGGGCAAATGGACATGGGGGGGAGCGGGACTGTAAGTCGCGCGAAGATCCCCGAACCCTTCACAATCTCACAAATGTTGTCTGTGTACTCCGTACGGTGGATGAGGCAACGTGCCCTATCGGCCGGGTATCCATGTGGAATTCATCACGAGTCAGTTCGCTTGTTGGCTACACTGCAGAGAAAGCGCCCTTTCTGCTTCGCGCTTTGTGCCCTCTGCTGGGTCATTTTCGGGGCTTGGCCTCGATGTGTGTTGGGGTTTCTCTGCAAGACCGTTTAAATAGTTGCCGCTCGTCTTCTTCCCCACCCCGGCGCGAAGCTGTTGAATTTGTTGTGATTCCGGCTTTCTCTGCTCTCGTTTATTTTGTTCTGCTTGTTTTTCTCGTCGCAAGCCTGAGACTGAGACACCCACAGGCAAAACACCAGGCTACGGGTGTTCCGTCGTCCTGTTTATAATACCGCTGCTATGGCCCAGAATCATGAGGATGCGGCTGCCGAGTAAGATTTTTTTTTCCCTTCTTTTCCCCTGAAAAGCTCCCCACCCCCGGCCGTTGATGGACAAGATGGTGGCCATATCGTGCGTAATTAGGGTTTTAACTCCCCATGTTGTAGGCTTCATGGCGAGTTCAAGGCGCGGTTACCCAGCCGTGACGGTAATACCGATTCGGCAACCGGTGACATCGAGAAGACATCTCTGGGCGGTAAGCACGATCTCACTATAGATAATGAGACCGGGCCATCGGCCGATGGGGAAGAGCCCAACGACCACGAAAGGAGTACTCTGCGCCGTGTTGGCGAGAACTTGCCCGCTTCAGCATTCTTGATCGCTGTTGTCGAACTCACGGAGCGATTCACCTACTACGGCGCCCAGGGTCTGTTTCAAAACTACATCAGCTACCACAAAGACGGGCGCGATGGTCCCAAAGGTCTGGGACTTGGGTCTCAAGCTGCGTTTGGTCTCAATTTATTCTTCCAATGGCTCTGTTACGTGACGCCTATTCTGGGTGCCATCATTTCGGATCAGTATCTGGGAAAATACAAGACGATTGTCATTTTCTGCGGCGTGTACTGGCTCGGGCTGATCATCCTCTGGACCACATCGCTTCCTATTTCGATTGAGAATGGCGCAGGCCTGGGGGGATACATCACGGCCATCATCATCATCGGTTTCGGTACGGGTGGGATCAAGTCCAACATTGCGCCGCTTATTGCCGATCAGTATCAGCGACGCACAATGGCTATCCGGACCGAGCCGAATGGTGAACGGGTCATTATTGACCCTGCGATTACTTATCAGCGCATTTACATGGTTTTCTACTGGTGCATCAACGTCGGATCCTTGTCCTTGATGGCCACCCCGTTCATGGAGCTGTACACAGGGTTCTGGACTGCGTTTCTCATGTGCTTTTGCATGTTCAACGTCGGTATCGCGATTCTGGTGCTCCGGCGCAAGTCGTACGTCATTCGGCCACCACAGGGCCAGATCATCACGGATGCGTTCAAGGCGATTGGCATGATGATTACGAATGGCAAGATGGATGCTGCGAAGCCGTCGTGGCGTGCGCAAAATGGCAAGAACAGCAATCTTAACTGGGATGATCACTTTGTCGATGAGTTGAAACGTGCCCTCATGGCGTGCAAGGTCTTCCTCTTGTACCCCGTCTTCTGGGTCTGCTATGGACAATTTTCGAGTAACTTTGTCACTCAGGCTGGACAGATGAAGGTCGGGGGGATGCCCAACGATTTCATGCAAAACTTTGATCCGCTCTCCATTCTCATCTTCACGCCCATCTTGGAGAAACTTGTGTATCCTTTTCTGAGGAAGCGCGGCATTGAGCTACGGCCCATTGCACGTATCACGATTGGCTTCTTCTTTGCTTCAATCTGTTTGGGGTATGCCGCCATCGTGCAACACCTCATTTACAGCGCCGGGCCTTGCTACGACTCGCCGCGTGATTGTCCGGCCGGGACTCTCGCAGATGGAAAGACGATCCCGAATAACATTCACGTCGCCATTCAGACTCCCGCCTACGTCTTCATTGGTCTTGCCGAAATCTTCATTTCTGTCACGGGTCTCGAATATGCTTACACTAAAGCTCCGCCTACCATGAAGTCGTTTGTTCAGAGTCTGTACCTGTTCACCAACGCGTTTGGATCTGCCATTTCCGAGGGTCTTGTTCCTGTCGCCAAGGATCCCAAGTTTGTGTGGATGTACACGGGTGTCGGTGTCACGGCGTTCATTACTGGGTGTGCCGTGTACGCCATGTTCCGACACTATGATGCTCGGGAGGATGACATGTACGCTCTCGATCGCGACTTGCCTGTTTTGCCACTGCCGGCTGAGCAAGAAAAGAAGCAAGGGGAGTAGATCAGCCATGGGGTTTCATGATATTTTTAATGTTGCAAGATATATTTCTTACGTTGTTAAGATGAATGATGGGTCATAAGTAACGATTCGGGATTGTACAGTTAACAGCAAAAGAGGAATGGCTTGATTTTAATGAGGTGTACGGTTGAATGGTCAGGGACTGGCATCTCACATACGTTCTTGTTTTCAATACAATGCGGCATAAGTCCCACGTAGGCAAAAACGGATGTGGAAATGATCACACGAGCATCTCAGCATTCATCACCCAAGGGATGAGAAGAACCTCGAGTGTCTGAAATGATCTATTAAACGCCTTGCCTTGATGTTTTATGCTCCATATATTCTGAACAAGATGGCTATGAGAGAAAATATAATTTCAGACGCCCCCGAAATCCTCACAAGAATGACTGAACCTATAATCGCGAAAACTGGCCAAAAAAGGTTTGAAAAGGGGGGATTATCACGGTCGCTTGGCCATAAAAAGACATGTCGGGAAGTCGAACCCCAAGTACCAGGGTTATATTTCTCAACTCGAGGTACCGTTTGCCCCTCTACATGGGACGTATGTGTTGTGTTGTGTTGTGTTGTGATGCGTGTGTTTTCACAACATGTTTGCTGTGCTTGTATTTGTGTGTCTCGTGGCCCCTCGCCCGTTCAATCCGAAAAGTACGTGCGCTAATTTCTTTGGCGCCGAAGTAGCAAACATGTGCTGATTTTGTTTGCGTGTCGATCTAGCAAGCATGTGCCTCTTCTGTCTGCGTGTCCATTCCCATCGACAGCAGGGAGAGACGCGTAATGAGGCGGAAAATGTTCAATAGGAGAGAGAAAGAAGAGACGCAGGAAGAAAAGACAACACCAGGAAAGAATAATGATCAATAAGCAAAGGACCACAGGAAAGCAGTCATCCGTCTCGTCCCAGTCGTTCTTCGTCGTCTCGTATAAGTTCGTATGCTGGCCGGAACTCTGTGCCTAGCGCGTCAATGGCGAGAGCTGGATTCGGCCGCGTGTTGGTGACGCCACCGAGAGAGGAGTAGCCTTGCTGGTAGAGACTGCAAAAGGGGACGTCGAGGCAGCGAATAAACTAATGTGCAACACGGAAATTAGCTTTTGCCGGTGCAGAGAATGGGCTTGCACAGAGTATGATAGGGAGACAAAGACAGCCAGAGAGAGGGAGAGACAGAAATGGAAACACACGTAGATAGTGCAGTGTGATGAAGAGCGAATGGGGAAACAACAGACGAGGAGACAGAGTCAAGCCAGAACAAACATACAGTCCAGATATCAACATAGTGCCAATCAAGTATAGGATTCACCCGCATAAACTGCGGCCACCCCTTATCCGTCTGCGCAAACGGTGTCAAGAACTCGCAATGTGGATCGGTCCGTCTCGTGCCCATAAAGATGGCCTTCACAGAAGGCTTATCCTCTCGATACGCCTCAAGAGCGCGTCGCATCGGCAGCGCATAGCGCGCCAAATCCAACTGGTATTCCTTCGTAGTCCGCGTAACGAATTCTTCTACCTCGGGAAACGGATCCGGCGGCGCAATATAGATAGCTTGTAGTGTAGGCAGATCAACATCGGGGCCATTCGTCGGAGAGGAATTAGACGATGATGTCGGCGATGGTAATGATGATGAAGTCGGCGGGTCGTAGATAGCTGGCAGGGAGGCCAGAATGAGGACAAGCAGGACAAGGCAGTCCTTGCCGCCATTGTAGGACAAGGATAGTTCGGCAGGCCTGGAATGGGAGCCCAACATCTCGTTTAGCTTTCTATCGTAAATGATTGCTCGGTTTGATCTGACAATTCACAGGGGGAAAAGGGGCCTCAATTCCATACCCATACCGCCGCAACGCCTCTTGTACCACCTCTATGGAAGCGCGAGTCTGCATCTGTACGCTCCCTATCGCACCGTGGCTGTCGCTGGAAACAGCACAAGGATTTTGCTCCAAGAAGGCGAGAACCTTGCGCCGCAGGATGAAGCAAATCTCGGGAAGAGGCCGCGCAACCGCTGCGGCCGTCGCCGCCGCAGCAGCTGGGCCCATGCCATGGCCGTGACCGTTTTGCATCATCCGGTACGGCGCCTCGGGGGTCTGAAGGGAGTGCGATGCATGTAGCATGGCAGCGAGGGAGACAGGGCGAGGCGAGATGGCGAGAGTCGTCGAGTCGGAGAGTCGTCGGGTCAATGGATGAGCTTCTTTGAAGCTGTAGAAAGCGATTGGCGCGGATGGGGGCGCAACGGGGGCGCGATCCGGGGCAGTGACAGACAGTGAGCTGTTTGAAGCAGAACTGAATAAAGTGGCGATGGGTTTTGGCGGGGAGGGAAGCCGAGGGAAACGGGGGAAGGGTTGAGTGGAGAAGAGGGGACTACCTAAGGTACTAGGTAGGTAGGTCACTACAGGCAGGTACCTAGGTGAGTTCCGACTTCCGAGCCGCGGGTCGCGGGCACGGGAAAGCTGCGAGGCTGAATAGCTTGTGATGCGGCTATTGGCTTAATTTGGACGTTGCGTGAGGCTGACGAGGTCATAAGGCTGACGTGGCTCCGCTTTCTCTAAGAGAGGGTACGGACCTTACCAGGTACCTATGTAACCACTGCCAACCAGATTCAAGATTGCGACGGCGTGATCATCTATCTCCCTATTCTTATCCATTCGTCCCATCAATTCGCCGCCATAACACAGGCTTCTGTTTTCATCCGCCATGTACTCTGTATCATCTACGGACATCCCATCGTCAGATAAAATCCAACACCTTGAACAGTACCCGGCCCAGGACACACGGCTCAAGGCTGAGTAAGATGGTCAGCGCTTGCCGCTTGGAGGCTCTTCCAGAAAGACTTCATATTCAACTTCTCCGTAATAAGGAACGGTTCTTAATACCTAATTGGAGAAGCCGCCCGCTGACGCTGACGGGATGCGGGCTGGAGGGGGTCTGGGGATCGTCAGCGGATGCGGGGCATCGTCAGCGGATGGATGGGGGGCATCTTACGCAGCGTCGCAGGCTCGGTGTCTCGGGAATTTTTGAGCGATGACGTGGAAGATCATATTTATTCAGAGTTAAAGGCTGCTTGGTTATTATGGTTCTTCTTGTTCTTGTTGCTCACATTCATGATCAGGCGTCAAGTATATGACGTTACGACGATCACGCTCGCTCCTCCATCGTGCCCATCGCACTTCTGCATCTTGTACCCGTACCAACTAAACGCCATGGCGCTCTCCGTCTTTATCTTAATCGCTTCCCTCGTTCTCTCTACGGCACAGGGCGCGGCCACCCCTTCCAACACCAAGGGATGCGGCACCAAGCACTCCTTTACGGGCAAGACGCACGAGTTCGGCATCGACAGCAACGGCCGCCACCGCACATACAGACTCCATCTGCCGTCAAAATATGATGCGAAGACACCGACACCCATTCTGATTGCTTACCATGGCAATGGGAACGAGCCCGTCAAGTTTGAGGGCCAGACCCGGTTTTCAGACGAGAGCGTGAATCCGCATATGATTGCCGTGTATCCCGCTGGTGTAAATGTATGCCCTCGAAGAGAAACATGATCGGTCGGACACAAGACCACATCAATATGTAAGAAACCACACGCTGGTAACTGATCTCTATGTTTCCTTTGTACAGAATAGCTGGCAGGGTGCACCCTACGCCGTCCCTCATGTCAACGATGAGGCCTTCACCATGGACCTCCTCACCCACATCAAGGACCATTACTGCATTGACGAATCAAGAGTGTACGCCTCGGGTCACTCCAACGGCGGGGGCTTCTGCGATGTACTCGCGTGTTCGCGCGACGTGGGCGCTCAGTTTGCGGCGTTTGCGCCCATCTCCGGTGCCTTTTATACCGAATTTCAAGGCAACGCCAAGTGCGATGCTGCGGCAGCGGCAGCATCTAAATCATGGCCGCGGCCCATGTTCGAGGTTCACGGCACGGGTGACAAGCGGATTCCATATGACGGCCGGAAGTCAGGCGGGAATGGGCCTCTGCCATCGATTCCGGCGTGGGTGAGTGCATGGGCAAAGAGAAACGGATGCAGTGCGCCTGTGGCAACGGATCTGGGCCACGGCGTCCATGACTACCGGTACGAGTGCCGGGGCATTGTTGACGGGTTGGAGCACATCAAGGTTGACGGTATGAGCCATGCGTGGCCGGGACCTGGATCGCCGCTGCAAGATGTATCAGCAAGGGTGATTGGATTCTTAAACAAGCATCGCCGCGGGTGAGAGATGAGGAAACGCGGGTGAAGAAGATTTGAATCCCGAGATGGTGGATATCGGCCTACTTTTAATCATGAACCTACTCCGTACGCCGGACAATTAGGCGATTTTAAGCTAGAATAGGTGGCGGTGAAGAGTTTATCTTGTTCATGGTAGAAAGCGAGACACGCAAATTGGATATGCAAGGAGTGCTCATTCGATACTTGAACACTCGGAGTATTACCTGGCTACCCAAACAAACGAAATCAAACTAAGTTTTAAGCATACTTCGAATGAATAGACAAATGAGATGGAAATAGAATTATGCATTCAGGTTACAGGTGTAAAGCCGGACATGCTCCTCCTTCATAAGCTATATTCGGGAATCTACGGAGTAGACCAACATAACCTTATTTCATGTCCTCATTCTGGACACTTGTACACTTCAAAGTTCAGACGACGCACATGTTCACGGTTCGTGGCCAGCCAGCCGGTTGAAGCCAGCAGGAGGCCTGAATCCTGTGGGCAACCAGGGATCACCGGTGGACACCTGATTCCATGCACCCTCTTGGGCCTTGTCGCTTCCTTCTTGTGGGGGCGGCTCACGATATATTGGCGTCGAGGGGAGGCAAAAAGTAACAACAAAGGAGCGACTGGAGAACGGAGAGGCACCATTTCGATGGGTAAAGACAATGGATGAATCGATGTACAGATTGCGTGGACGGATTGGGCGGATGATGGAAGAGAGTGGATGATTCATGAACGGCTGGGACAAATGACGTCTTACTTCCTCCTTCCCGCAAAAGAGGCCAGGAGTCAACTGTCAGGGTCCTGGTTGTGGGTTCGCCAAACCCAAATACTGTATGCGTATTGGTCCTGAACCCAAACCCAAACCAACAACTTGCATCAGCAACGACAAACAAACAACGTTGCATCAACTGAGAACTTTCACCCCTCCAGCTCCGCAACGGATGTCGTGGAGATGAAAGACAAACTGCCTCCTTGGTCAATGGTTGGGCTTTAATCCGTACGGAATATGTACCTAGATCTTCGGCCATGCTTCCCCTTCAGACTCTCTGCGCGTCTTTCGGTCCGAGATTCGTCGACTGGCATCGTCTCGCCTCATCTGTACTCCGCTGTCCGACAGTGCGGTCCAGGAACAGGCAAGAATTCTCGCTTCTCCATAGCTTGTAAATATGTATATCTGTGAAACCCCTGCTGATCGAGCACAGGGCCTTGATCTGTGACCGGGTTGCTTGATTACTGCCCCATCAGAGCGGGCTGGAGCCGGCGACGATGAGCCGACATGCACGAAGAAGGATCACCCCTTGGCCTGTATCCGGGAAAGGTGGAAGAGGCCGAAATCTGAACACCAAGGCGTTTCTAGGGATACAATATAAAGATCCGCTCGCGCAAGACAATTTCGTACGATGGTTACCTAGCCTTACCCCCCAGCTGCTGAACCAGTCCTTTGCAGATTTGTCTTTGATCCGCCCTCCTTGCATCTACTAGTCGCTAGTTCTCCTTGCTCAAAAAGCAACAGCAAAGAGACTAGTTCAGTAGGCATAGGTGCGTTGCTGCAGGACAAAGTTTTTATTGACTTTACTATGCGTGGCTCCATCACGGCCCTCTGCTTGGCCGCAGCCACGGCTGTTGCAGCCGCCAGCGATCCCACCATCAATCGTCTACCGGACAGTTTCTGGGACCACATCGTCAAGGGCAGCCGGATTCAGGCCCAGGGCCAAAATTCGGGTGCTCACAAGAGACTCGAGGGCCAGCTGGCCAATTACCAATTGCGTGCGCACACTCATGATCCGGCCATCCTGGGCATCGATAAGGTGAAGCAGTACAGCGGCTATCTGGATGACTTAGATACAGACAAGCATCTGTTTTACTGTAAGTTCTTTGCAAAGCACCGATAGAAGAGGTTCAATCAGAGATAGAAAAACGAGACTCCAAAAGATAAATAAATAAAAATGGCTCACTCTTTATGCAGGGTTCTTTGAGTCCCGAGGCAACCCGTCCAAAGACCCCGTCGTGCTCTGGCTCAACGGTGGCCCCGGGTGCTCGTCCTTTGTCGGCCTCTTCGACGAGCTCGGCCCGGCCAGCATTCCCAATGCCAATCTCAAGCCAGTCTCAAACCCGTTTTCGTGGAACACCAAGGCCAACGTCATCTTCATCGACCAGCCAGTCAACACGGGCTACTCTTACAGCGCGAACCGTACCTCGACGTCTCCGGCCGCCGCTCAGGACATCTACGCGCTGCTGACGCTCTTCTTCCACGAATTCCCCCAGTACGCCATGCAGGACTTTTTCATCGCGGGCGAGTCCTATGCAGGCCACTTCATTCCCTCCATTGGCCACGAGATCCTCTCCCACACGGACCGTAACATCAACCTCAAGGGCCTAGCCATTGGCAATGGTCTCACTGACCCGCTCATTCAGTACTCGTCCTTCCGGCCCATGGTCTGCGGCCAAGGAGGCTACCGAGCTGTCATGCGCCCTGCCGACTGCCAGCGCATGAAGAGCGCCGAGCCAGAGTGTCTGAGGCAGATCAAGGAGTGCTACGATGTCGGTAATCCGGATACCTGCAGCTCTGCGTCCGCCTACTGCAACACCCATGTGATGCGTGTGTGGGGCGGAAATATCTACGATATTCTTCACCCCAACGGCACCGGAAAGGCGTCTTATGCAACCGAGTTCCTAAGGGAGCCGAGCACCAAGAGGGCGTTGGGTGTCGAGGTCACCCGGAAATACGAAGAATGCAATATGGACGTGTACGACGATTTTGTCCTTGCCGGTGACTGGATGTCTCCTGCGTCACTACGCGTCATTCCCGGGATTCTTGCCCAGATTCCCATGCTGATCTACGCTGGTGACCTGGACTACATTTGCAACTGGCTCGGCAACTCGGCCTGGGTCCGTGCTCTCGACTGGCCCGGCCGGTTGGCTTTCAAGTCTGCAAAAACGGGTGAGCTTCATGTGCCGTCTGGTCGGAAGTACGGCGATGTGCGCGCCGCAAAGGGCTTGACATTTATGCGAATTTACGGGGCTGGCCATACGGTGCCCGAGTATGATGGCGAGGGATCGCTTGACTTTTTCGATAGATGGATGGGGGGTGAGTGGTCCAAGTGATGCCTGTTTCTGGTATTGACATTTAGACTTATGTCGCCGTGATGGACTTGCCGATAGACAAAGGGGTCTTAATATACGTAACCTTCTGTACTGTAAAAAATTTCTAATAACTACCTTGATTATACCGACGGACGGACAAAGCGGTGGCTGATCTACGTGATATTGTATGTACTTGCTGATATCGTACTGGCTGAGCTCGTATAGCACTGTTCTTCGTCACGAACAAGGCAAAGTGTGGCTCGATGTACACGGCCGTTTGTATTTGATGAACTTGTGTATGGAGTACGACTTGTTTCGCGCTAAAACGGCACTAATAAAGGATAGACAAAGTGGTATGACTGGAGTCCCGGGTCTGGAGTCCTCAAGTCTGGTCAAACAAGATGTACATCATTAGGTAGGTACTTAGTATCAAATACGGAGTTAGCTTAGCCTTATGAAGCCCTTACCGCTCCTTTGCATGAGGCCAGGCCAACCACCTGATTTGTTTATGTTGTAACTTGTGTATGTGCATTGTATCGTGATTCGTGTGTGTGTCCTACGCGGTGTTGATGCGTGTCGTCGGCCTGATTGTTGATACTCAACAGCCATTGGCCAATCAAGACTGTTCCCAGCAAAAGCTGGCTGGACATGTTGCATCGCATCGCATCGCCTCGCATCGCATCGCCTCGGGACCGGGATTGCAGAACAGACGAACGCACAAACGCAGAAATCGCAGATCGAAGATCGTCCATATTCGCATGAATATTACACGATACGGAGTACATGCAGCCCATCATGCGACCGCCAAATGCGCCCCAGCTTGTCTGAAACGGGGTTCCCCCCCTCGCGACAACGCACGCTGAGTGGCTGCCTCTTGGGTCTTGGGTCAAGAGTCAAGACACCGTTCCGTTGCTGTGACAACGTGCCAAGTCTCTAAACACCCCCAATCCATGGGGATTCAGGAACCATTGCACAACACATGACACTTGTAAAGCCTTGTTCACGGTACAGCGTTGCACCGATTCACTCGCCTTCTTCTCCTTCTTTTTTTATCATCATCATCATCATCATAGCTACGTCTGTACCTATCTTTGCTTCCAACCTCCCACGACAACCGAAAACGCCAATTGCATCCTTTCGCAGTCACCCACCCGTCCCTGCAGTTCTTGCACCCGACAAAGCCATCGCTTTCCGGTGCGGGGTTCACAACGTTACGAAACGCGTATATGATGAGTTTGCGCCTCCGACGCGCGCAAGGATACTACAATAGGACCAGTCGATCGGGCTACGAATTTAATACTGGACGAGCGGGAGGGATAGTATAGCGGGATTACGATATCTTGTTGCCATCGCCTATCGCGTAGGGTCTAGAGTCGCACGCGCGCAGAGACGAACACTTTTTCTGGAGTCGACGGGTCCGCTCGACGAAGATTTGGTGCCGATTGTTACGCGAAGTATACACGGAACCAAGAGGAGGAAAGAGAAAATTTTACACAAAACAAAACTACGCCATGGATACTAGTTACCTGGCGAAACAGGTCAATAGCAGCATATCGCAGCTGCATGGCCTGTTTGATGAGATTGGTGTTCCGGAGCATGAGCGGGAGGAGAGGGAGTCTGAGGTAAGCTTTGCGTGATTTGTGCTGGTCTATCTTGTCTCGATATGCGCGCTGGCCATTCCTTTCGTTCATTCTTCTGTGCTCGTTTCTAGAGAAGCAGCAGTCCAGATACGCTGTCGTGAATTTGTAAAACGAGGACAAGATGGATCGTGAGTTGTTGGAACAGCACGCTGACTTTATGTAGCTCTTTGCGGCTCTGTCCCAAGCCTTGAGCAGCCAGGTTCGGCTCGTCTCAACGGAGAGAAAGGAGCTGATCGACGAGGCCAAGAAGATGATGACATCGATTCGCCAAATGGAAGCATCGCTCGAGGGCTTGCCACAACGAAGGAAAGAGTACGAAGAGGACGACGAGTTGAAGATCACATATCCTCTGAAGCGTTGTCTGCAGGGGTTGAGAGAGAAGCATGGGCAGGTCAGCCGGCTTCATAAAGAGCGGTTTGAACAAGTCAAGAGTAGGTCTCTCTCTCCATTCTCTGATAGCAAGCCTAGTCCCTGTTGCCCTGTCTCGTTACTAACATGCTGCACATCGCCAGAGCTCGTCCAAGCTCTCGAGTCCTACTCGTCACATCTCGAGCCAACGTTTGTCCAGATTGCGCTGCCGCCATGCGGACCAAACCAGCCTATTCCTCCGACGTTCGACATCTCCCACGCCTACATGGAGAGATTGGATGCTGAGTTTACGCGCGTGTACGACGAGTACACGCGGCGGATTGGCTTGGTGCAGACTCTATCTGACCAGGTCATTCAGCTCTGGGCTGAACTCGGTACGCCTCAGGCTCAGCAAGACGGCGCCATTGTAAAGTACTACAGGGACGCGCCCGAGCAGCTCGGTCTACATGGTGAGGATCTCCGTCGCCTACAAGAAAAGAGAGATGGCCTCTCGGAGCAGAAGAAGAACCGCGAGAAGAGACTGCGCGACCTCAAAGCTGCAGTCGAAGCGCTGTGGCAGAAGCTAGGAATCGACGAGGGAGAAACGAGGACGTTCCTGAATCAGAACCGCGGATGCGGTATGCGGCAGATCAACGAGCTTGAGAGCGAGCTCTCGCGGCTCAGCGAACTCAAGAGACAGAACCTGCATCTCTTTGTGGAAGACGCGCGCGTGAAGCTGCAGGAGATGTGGGATTCGCTGTACTTCTCCGAGGACGAGATGCTCGAATTCACGCCTGCCTTCTCCGACGTCTACAGCGATGCGCTGCTCGAAGCGCACGAGCGCGAGGTGGCCCGACTAGAGGCCCTCCGTGAGGAACGCGCACCGCTCTTGGCTCTCGTAGACAAGCATAAGAGCCTCATCAAGGACCAGGAAGAACTCGCGGCGTCGAGTCAAGATGCGTCGCGGCTCATGATGCGTGGTCAAAAGGGCGAGAAGCGCGATCCGGGCAAGCTGTTGCGGGAGGAGAAGATGCGCAAGCGCATTGCCAAGGAGCTTCCCCGGGTGGAGGCCGAGCTTCGCAAGATGCTTGATAGATGGGAGGATGAATATGGGCGCCCGTACTTGGTATCTGGGGAGCGGTATATGGACGAGCTGGAGTCGCAAGAGGCGAAGAAGCCTCGCCCGATATCGCGGTCAAAGACACCTGCAGGACCACCGCCAACGTCAACATCATCATCATTCTCCTCGACAACAGGGACAGCAACATCCACAGTCAAGGCTCCCAAGTCCGCAGGAGTTCTTTCTAGAGCCAACAGTGCAGCAAGTGGCGGTCCGCCTCGATCAATGGCCAAAACGCCGACGGGTATTCGTCGCAACGTGCCCAAGAAGCTGCAGTCGTCGACCAACGCAGCTGGTCATGCCAAAGGCCCCATCAGTCCCTCTCGGATACCTGCTCGCGCACCTCTCTCGAACCTCAAACACGGGGGCAACAACTCGCCCGAGCGGCCACGGCCCGAATCTCGTGGCGAGACTCTCCGCAATGGAGCTCCAGCTCGCGCTCCGCCACCCAAAATGCGGGACTTTAAGACTGCGCCTGAGCTCAGGACGCCCAAGAACCCGTATCACTCGTCGAGTCTTGTTCGATATGTTGAACCAGAGGATGTATACGACGACCGGCCCCTCACATCTCGAGAGTCACAAGCGGAGAATGTACCTAAATCTAACCTCCCCAGTCAATACGCGCGGGCGCAACAGCACTACTACGAGGATGACCTATACGACGACCAAGAAGAGCAGCACAATGGACCCTATGATGAACACTTCGACGATGATGATGATGAGGAGGACGACCGCCACCACCACCACCACCACCACCACCAAGGACAAGAAGATGCAGAGTACGACCAACGCGCTACAATCCGTGTTCCTACAGCAGATGCTGCCTCTGCTGTGACCCGCGCACCCATCTTCCCACAAGGACCGCCCTCGCGCCAAATATCAAATACATCGCATCAATCACATGCGTCGACTGTGATTTCTGGATCGGAGAACTGGGAGACATATGATGATAATAGTGAGCCGGAACCGGATGTGTCGGAGGATTATTATGCCAAGTTGCGGGCTGCGAGGGGGAAGAGGTTCGAGCCAGAGGGGGGCAATCGGATGGCCATGACGGTGGCGATGCAGGGGAAGGGGTTGAGGGGGTTGGGAGGAGGGGGGACGCCGTATGCTGGACGGGGGCTGGGGGGGGAGGGGAGGATGTATTCGGGGAGTGAGTGGACGGATGAGGATGTTTTTTGAGGGATGAGGGAGCACTGTTTGCTATAATGTACAATGTTGTTGTTGTTGTGGTTGTGGTTGTGGCTGTACAGCTACAGACTGTTTTCTTCTTTTTTTTTCTCCTTTTTTTTGTCCCTGGCCTTTCCGGGCTCGACGATGGGTTATTATGCGCCTGGGGATCGAAACCTGGATTTTATGTTTTCCTGTTTCAATGAGGGGACGGGGAGGGGAGAAAGCGGGAGTGGGGGATGATGCGGGCTTGCTGTGGAAACATATGGGCGCATTCGCTATTCGCATTGATTGGCATTGGGTAGTTTTTGGGGGGGGAGGTTTTTGGTTTTTCTTGGCTCCTGGTTGTTTTGAGTTATGAGGCCTGAGGTGTATGACGACCGACGTCTTGATGTCTGTATGTTTTGGACGTTTAAGCTGTGCGTTTTTTTTTTAAAATGATTTGTACATTGTTTCTCTTCTGCTTTCTATTCAAACATATCTTCTTTACGTTTTCTATACTGACTTCTTTTCGATCTTCACCTTTGAGTCTGCGTCATGGTGTGTGTGTATATGTTTCTGGATCTCTGGGGCTGGGTAGACATGATGGCAGTGTAAAAGAAAAACTACTGTATTCTCAAAGCATCGTGGATTGTATCATGAAGTTTGTGGAGCACGGTACACATGTAGATGCTTACGTAGTGTAGAATGAGAGGCAATGAGAGGGAATGAGAGGCAATGAGAGGCAATGAGAGGCAATGAGAGGCAATGAGAGGCAATGAGAGGCAATGAGAGGCAATGAGAGGCAATGAGAGGCAATGAGAGGCA
>SRPN01000098.1:0-74498 GCA_018360045.1 Claviceps capensis | reverse complement strand
CCTGCGGCGGACTCCTCTGGGGGATTGTAGGGGCTGTCACAGCACTGTCAGGCACCGCGGGATGGCGGGCGACTGCGTCGCCGCCGCAATGAATGGCAGCCAATCAGAGGATCGGACTTTACGTACTTTTTTAGGCCAATCAGAGGCTCGGACTTTACGTACTTTTTTTGGAACGGACTTTACGTACTTTTTACGTCTTTTTTAACGTCTTTTTTATGGACTCCACTTTTAGCCCAATATTATTATAGATGGGGAGATGATGGGGCAACTTATCAAAAGCTCAAAACTCCGGAAGCAGGAGACTTGACGGACCGGGTAACGGGAAAGTCGCCCGCCCTTGTAACACGAATTCAAGAGCAATATACAGGGATCGAGGCCTTCCACCCCGCACACCTGCTGTTTTCTCGAGACTTATCCCCAATCATGCAGACTTTTCGCTTTTCTGGATTTATTTGTTTGAGACGCGGGCTGATTTAGCCGGCGTACTCCGTATGTATTTCAAATCATGGAGACGCACGTCAATCGGACAAATGCAATTATAGAGGTTTGGGTTTATTCAGAATTCTGTCACAATCTCCATTCAGCCGAAGGTTGGGTTCCTTGATCTGCAAGCGACTTGACAGCCTGCGAGCAGGGTGGCGTAGTTTGTTAATTAGGTAATGTATATATGTATACAACATAGATTGCCCTTGTTAGATAGAAAACAACGAAAATTATGAAAGAAGGGCGGTTCGTGGATAAAGGATGAAGGGTAAAAGGGGAAATGGGACGAGACGAGCTATACAGCTAACCCGCATTTATAGCCTTTGCACTTTCCATCTTTCATTCACAATGACAGTCCCTTTCATTTTGCCTTCATTTCCCCCCTCGGCTCCAACCATATCCTCCCTCCCTTGACCTTCTATCGTATCGTATCGCGTCTCTCAGAGATTCTTGGCCGCCCACCCAATGCGGCTGTTGCCGTTGTCAAAGACAACCAACGCCGCCTTCAGGGCAATATCGCCAAAGATGTTGAAACCAATCATGGAGCTGCTCTGGAGACCACCATAGCACTCATTGCCCGTGGCAGGGGCGTACTTGATGAATTTCGCAGGGATCGTGATTTTGGCATTGCCAACTCCAAAGGTGAAGTCGGGCAGTGTGGTCTCGCAGTCGAAGATGAAGCCGCCCTGGAACATGTCGTAGCGGGCACCATCAACGGCGCTGTAGTAGGCGCCAACGATCTCATCAGGAAGCAACATCAGGGAGGAGCCCGTGTCGGCAATGTTGGGGATGGGTGTCTCGGTGAAGTCGTTCGCGCCGACGGCGTAGCCGGTCGACGTCCAGTTCCAGAAGCCTCTGGTGCTGTCGATGGGGCTGTAGGTGATGGGTCCGTTGTGCGCCTTGTCGTCAATGTAGCCAAAGTTGTATTCACCATCTGTCAGTTGCATTGTTAGCATGCCGTCAGCCGTCTGTCTACTGGATTCATCTTGTCGTCGTTGTCTCCATCCCCGTCTCCTTCTGTACAAGCAACTAGCAAGCGCGAGCAAGAAAACGCTTCGCAGTACGTACCAGCATGATACTTCAGGTCAGCCGTGAACAGAGGTGCGTCCAGCGACTCCTTGGCATTGTCGAAGAAGGTCTTCTGTTGAGCGGGCTTCACCTTGTTGATTTTGTTAAAGGCCAGGCCCAGAAGTCCGGAGCTCAGCGTGTCGTTGGTAAACTGTGCCGACACCTTCTTGGCGGTCTCGACAGCCTGTTTCTGGACTGTCAAGCCCCCGACGGTGACGACATCTCGGAAGACATTGCCGCTGGAGTTGCTGCTGTCTCCGTATACGATACCCCATGCCAGCCCGCCCAGGTACTCGGCGGTCGAGCTCTTCCCCGGCTCGTACAGCGTCTGGCCTTTGACCTCATCGGCGGCCGTCTCGTTGCTAAACACCCACAAGTCGCTGGAGCCCGTGTCGAATTGGAGGTTGAGCGTCTGCGGCGGCGTGCCGATCTGCACCGGCGTCAGATACTCAATGTCGTTCTCGGCGGGGACACTGATCGCGGATCCCGTGCTTCTCTTATGGTTCTTGTGGCCCTTGTGGTTCTTTTGGTACTTGTGGCGCAGCTTCTTCTCTCGTCGCTCGAGGGCGGCCGCGACATCTTCCGGTACCGTCTTGTCGAACTTCATGTAGGTCCTGGCCAAGCTGGCCGGCCCGTTGAGCCTGACATGCTTGTTGTGTACCACCGGGACGGAGAAGGCGCCGCTCTTGAGATGCGGGCCGGCGGCGGCGGGAACGGCGGCGGCAAGGCTGCTGGCTGCCACGAGGGACACCAGTAAGGAACCAAAGCTCGGCATGATGAGTGGATTTCTCTGCCCCAACAATAGAGAGAGAAAAAGAAGGGGGAGAACAAAGAGAGACAAAGAAGGGGGAGAACAAAGAGAGACAAAAGAAGGAGGAGAACAAAGAGCGACAAAGAGAAATGGAAATGAGGGGAAGGACAATGAAGGAGAGTGTGCCGTGTAGTGACAGTCAAAAACACGTCTGCACGATTGACTTGCTGCAAACTCGAAGGGTCAACATGCCGATGCACATTACATACTATATATCTCTTGTCGAAACTCCAGCTTGGCAAGGTCCTCTCAAGCGTTTGACCACGTCACACGTGGCTCTCCCACTCCATGCCAAACATGCCAAACATGCCATCGGGTAATAGCGTCCGGTTCCCTCTTCTCGATCTCAGGGACCCCCCGGACAAAGATGGGACGACGTTGGGTTGCCGTTATAAGACGCCACTGTCACAAGAAGCCCGCTAGACGCCTTTGCCTCATCCAACAAATGACAAACTCGCCACCCGATAGTGACACTCGCAGTCCCTAGCCCTCATGGAGTCATGGTTCCCAGAAAAAAGAAAAAAAAGGTCCCCCGGACTAACAACTTACAAGGCCTACCAATCTCGAAATCCTTCCGCTCCAAAACAAGGGCACGCAGGAGATGAGCAGCCCTAAAAAGGTCCTTTGACCGAGCGGGCTCGCGATATCCCACATCACCAGGAACAGGGAGTGTGTTCCCGAAAGTCTTGGAAGAGAGGACTGCTGGACACCTATGTACCTACTTCTGGGACTTGCGTCATTTGGCCCCACGGATATGCATACAATCAGCTGCTGTGATGCAGGCTCGGCGTCCAGAAAGCGTTCAACTAGTGGAGGAGAGTTTCGTCATGGCAGCATCGTTACACGGCGAACTGTCAGCTCAAAAGTAACGACTTGGCCGCGTTGAGTTGATTCAACTTGGTGGTGGTTGGGGTTCACTGTCGCGGTTGGGTCATATCGTCAACTCGGAAGGCACCTCCGGCAGGCAAGCAGGGTGATTGAGGCAGGGCGAATTAGCCGCAGGTTTCTCTTAGTCAATCTGCGCCTTGTCATTGGATCAGACAGACTTTCGATATGCTTGCGCGGCATTGCGAATTTGGCCAGAGCCGCCAGACCCCTTTCAAGTCTTTCAAGTCTGTCATTTCGGTAGATAGGCGCCACTTCAGGGGTGCTGTGGGGTCCAATCAGAACTTCGCCTCGTTGCCATTTGAAGCGCGCGTGGACAAGCGCTGGCAGTCGCGCGGGATTGGATCGTCTCGGGTGAGAGGCTTGCGGCTGCAGGAACAGAGATTCTAATCTTACCCCTGGATGGGGTTGCACCAGTGTACATACGGAGTAGTTAAACCATGCATTTCATACCTAATCCGTATTCCCGATCCATCGCTTCTGCAACATCACGATTCACGGGTTCTTTTGCCCCTTGCGCGCCGCGGTCATGGCGTCATAGTACCCACCTCTCACAACGAATGTTGTGAGGTACAGGTAAGTCGTGACGACGGAAAGGAGAGCGAGAGCCTGCTCATGTTTTTTTTTTTTTCCAAGAGATGCCCTCATCGTTGTCCAAGGACATCCTTTTATCGCTGTACAAGTGCATACGTTGTATCGAACGTGACTGGTTTCCTTCGCACCATGGCTAGGTTATACATGTGTAAGTTGTGACTTGCAAGGCTGATGCCAAGCGACGCGGCAATTCCGGACAACTAATAGTGGGTCCCGGGCGGCAGCACATTTCGCCGTAATGGCATCCTCGATATCTCTCCGTTTCCCTCCTCTCGCCAGGAGCCCTGCCGCGCGATCAGCACCCCAGAGATGGTTCCAGATCCTTTGTTAGCGGACGACGATGAGCAGTATGCCTCATCACAAGACTCCGACTTTACCCCCGATGCAGCACCAGAAGTCGCGTCCGATGCGTCCGACTCGGAAGACGCTCCCGTCGACGGCCCGTTGAAACGAACGCACGCAGAGGCAGTCGCAGGCCCTAGCGACCGTGAGGACCATGGCTACGACAACTCAGGAGACGAGGCAATCATTGGAAAGGGGCGAAAGAGGCGCAGGCGAGCACAGGAGAGGGGGCAGCTTGTCGACGAGGACGAAGAAGGAGGAGGTCCAGGCGGACTAGTCAAGACGCGCGCCCAGCGAGCAGCAGAGTGAGTCGCTCTTTTCACACACATTCGCCCCTACATGGCAGCGAGTTTTATTGGTGTCTCTAACGAATTACGTAAACAGAAAGGAGGAGCGCAAATACACCGTGAACAATGAGCCCGTCACGATTGACGTGGACGCCCTTTGGGCACAGATGATATCCGGCAAGCCAGCCAAACCCAGCAAGCCCAGTAATAAAGTCGCGCCAACGACCGACGAAATCGACAGCGCAGTCGCGCAAGTAGCATCCGTAGCATCCGACACACG
This sequence comes from Claviceps capensis, assembly GCA_018360045.1. Classification (NCBI taxonomy): domain Eukaryota; kingdom Fungi; phylum Ascomycota; class Sordariomycetes; order Hypocreales; family Clavicipitaceae; genus Claviceps; species Claviceps capensis. The sequence continues at coordinate 69,748 of SRPN01000098.1, read as the reverse complement.
CGCCGCTCCCTCCACCGAATCCCCCCCCTCCGACACGATCCGCATCAAACGAACATACAATTTCGCCGGCAAAGTGCAGACGGAAGAAAAAGTTGTAGCCCGTGACTCGGCAGAAGCCAAGCTCTACCTTGCGACACATCAGGGCAAGGAAGCACCGCCCGCCGACTCTGACGCATCCACCACGAAGCGCACTACCAAAAAGGCCTTTCGGTCTGCATTTGAGCCCAGCCTCGATCTGGGGCCGGGCCGCACGGATCTGAATCTCGGTCTGGCGGCGAGAATGCAGGCCGGTCGAGAGGCGCAGGCGAAGAAGCTGACGACCGTGGAGAAGAGCAGGATGGACTGGGCTGGCTATGTGGATAAGGAGGGTCTACAGGACGAGTTGGTACTGGCGAGCAAGTCCAAGGACTCGTATGCGGCGCGGCAGGATTTCCTGGCGAGGAGTGAGGCGATTCGGGAGGATGATGCGAGGAAGGCGCGCCAGTCTACGAGGGTATGAACGGTGTGCAGGGTGGGCTACATTGTGGATACGAGCAAAGTTTCTTATATCATAGGCATTGCGTTGGCGTTGGGTTCTTTTAGAATTTTGAAAATTCCCTATTCATGTACAACTTTCAAGTGTGGTTGATGTCAGGGAAGGCAAAATGCGTGGGGTCGCGCGTCGTCGCGGAAGCCGGCGTTGTTGACAGAAGGACCTGATGAGAACGCAGGTTTCAGTGTTGTGCAAACAATACCATGCTATTATTTCCAAACACGATACATAAATATGATATGCTCAACTGGCAACGTCTAAGCGGAGCATAGCAAGAATACATGCGCAATTACTCCGTATAGATCACCCATCCTCTCGCGTGACGAAGTCATCAACGCGTAGAACAGCTCCAGAAGGCACAGCCCCCACCCCACATTGGCGTAACCCAAAAAAAAAAAAGTCGCCCGGAAATTCACAACTCCAAATGTTCCGCACATTGATCACGCAAACCCTCCCAACTTCATACCATCACAACACACAATGGCCCTCCCACGCAAGCGCAAAGCTCCTTCCGAAGAAACCGACGCCCACGAGCTCCTCCGACGGCACTTTGAAGCGCGTTTCGAGCCTCTCGCTGGCACGGCATCGCAACACACCGACCAGGACGAGCCGCAAACAGGGGAAGACGACTCCGAATGGAGTGGCCTGTCCGAGGAGGAGGCCAACGACCGGGGGGGAGACAATGAGGAGGACTTGTCGGAAGATGACAGTCAGGACGAAGATGGTATGCAAAAGGAGAAATAGAGGGAGCAGTTCCTTGATTGGGGGGGGTGTTGAAGTCAAGAAAAAGACAGAAAGAACTTGCGCGTCGCTATGCGAAACAGGTTGAGCAGACTACACGGCGCGGAATAATCGACCATGTCAGTGACCATACTAACATGAAATGCGCAGATTGGGAATCTTCAAAAGTTGAAGTAGTCGACTACTCAAGACCCCAAGCCCCCAAAGAACCCGTCATGACAAAACGAGAACTAAAAGCATTCATGGTACGTCCTCGTCCCATCATCGCAAACATTCCTCTTTGCTCTTTGCCCTTTTTTTTTTTTTTTTTTTTTCCCTTCCTCCCCTTTCTCCCCTTCTCTATTCTGTTTCCATTCTCTGTTGTATGATTTAAAACACCACCCACGAAAACACAAGCACCAAAAAGTAACCTCACATCACAGTCCTCCCGCCCCCCCGACCCAACCACCAAACAAACCACCACACAACTCTCCTCCGTCCCCTCCAACAAATCCGCCCTCTCCCTCCCCGAAGACGCCCCCTCCCTCCTAAAACAAGATCTCGAACTCCGCCGCCTCCTCTCAGAATCACACCTCCTGAACCCGCATGGCCGCGGCGCAAAGTCCCTCTCCTCCGTCTCCTCCCCTTCCGCATCCTCATCAAGCACAACATCGACACCCGCCTTTGCAGAAGGCCGCACGCGTCGCAAAACCACCGATCTCCGCGTTCAGGCCCTTGGTGCGAAAACGTCGATCCACATACAGGAGAAGATGCCGATGCAGATGCGCAAGGGTATGATGGCGGCGCAGCAGGCCCGGGAGGTGAAGCGGCGGAGGGAGGCGCGGGAGAATGGAGTGATTCTGGAGAGGGATGTGCAGATGCGAGGGGGGGATAAGAAGAGGAGGAGAGGAGGAGGAGGAGGAGGTAGTGGGATGGGAGGGGTTGACCGGCCGGGCGTGGGAAGGATGAGGGGCGCGGAGTTGAGGATTAGTGAGAGGGATGTGAGGGGGATAGAAGGGGGGAGGGATGTTTTTGGGAGGAGAGGGAGGCGATGAGATGAGGGGGGCAGGGGTGTTGATGGAGGGTGCTGCTTTGTGGAGGATAGTGTTGGTGTTGTTGTCGTCTGGGGAAATATATGCGGAGATGAAGATCTGAGTTGGGCTTGTCACTCACTGGTCACTGGGCAGAGAGAATACAAGACTGACTGATTGACTGAATGGATGGCCGACTGAACTGTCTATCTGAGTGATCAACTGAGCCTCCGCGCTTTCGAGTCAACTCTCAGCAACTATACACTATGTACACCGAATAGACTAACTAACTAACTTGTCTGCTTTGGCCGTCTACACATTGACCAAGTCTGCCGTCCAACGCTACAAGCTTCACCACAATGCCTTGGGCACGCCAGTCGCCTTGTCAAGCCCACATCTTCTTCACCTCTCCCACATTTTCACGTCCAGCAAAGATCATCCCTTGATCATAATATATGTGTATATATTGTCATGCGCAATGACTACCTAGATCTCTCCCGCCTCCCGCTCCCTATCCCCCATCTCAGCCCGAACAGGCAGGGTCAGCCCAGGGAACTCGCCCATCCAACTGCCCGCCCCAAACGGGAAAACAGGCCCCAAGATATACAAAAGGGGGTCCCCCAACACAGCATCTATCTAGTAGCATTATCTTTCCTTCCTTCCCTACTTCCCTTTCCTTTCCTTTCCCCCAATTTTCAGTCCTGTTCCTCAGTAGCGGTGCGCAAAACTACCCTACCAATAAGAACATGTTTTTTTTTCTGGAGGGGTAACCAGAAAAAAAGAGGCCAGTAAAAAAAAAACCAAAGAGCCATGACAGAAAAAAGGAAAATGTAACCAAACCGGTGGTCTTGTGCCACTCCCGACGAGACATGATGACAAAGGAAAGCTAATGACAAAGGGGATGGATGGAATAAGACGCAGAAAGTATATCTGACTGATGTACAGTACACAGCAGACGTGCAAAAGCCAAAAAAAAAAAAAAAAATCATCTCTAAATGCCCTAAATATATCGTCAAAAGGAGGATTACTAAAACAGAAACTTGTGTCTGGGATGGTCAAAATATGATTCTTGACAAGGTCTTGCTTCTTTTTGTGATGCACAAAACCATCTTCACATCATGCCGCTGGCGTTAATCGTAGCGGAGTGGCTCAAGGCCATGGGCATGCCGAGATTTTGCAAGCTGTTAAAAGACTGCGATTGGCTCATGTGGTGTGAGTGGGTGCCGTGATTTGACGTGGCCATCGTATCGTGGGAATTGCCGTTGAGAGAGCTAGTGGCGTAGGCGGTGTCGGATGATGGGGAGGCTTCCTCGAGACAGGCCAGTTGGTCCTCGCCGGAGTATTCCCCATCTTCTTCGGCCGACATGTTGGAGAATCCTTCGCCGCCGTCTTCGCGACTATGCGTGCGCTTGTGCCTGCAGACGAGTCAGAAAGGGAGACATGGACCATATTGTAAACCAAGTGAAACATACTGTGCAAGATTGTCCGATCTGGAGAATGCTTTACTGCAGTGAGGGCAGATATAAGGCTTTTCCTGCGTATGTGTTCGGACATGTCTGCGACCCAATTAGCTTCATTTACGCGCCAAAGAGACCATGCGACCTGGTAGTGCGCTAGCTTACCGTTTCAAGTGCTCGAGACGTTTGAAGAGCCGGCCACAGGTGGGAATCGGGCAAGAATGCGATTTGTGCGGGTACGGCGCCATTTCCATTATGGTAGCGGAGCGAGCGCGTCGCACTATCCCGTTTGGGCCAGACAAGGCGGAACGGCCGTCTTGAGACAAGTCCTCGCCAAAGTTGGGCTGCAGCGCCAACGAGTTGAGAGCTGGGCTCCCATCAATGTTGGACAAGGGAGTCCCGTGCCGGGACAAGTCCACAATGTCCTTGTGCTGAGGATGTTGGCTGCCCAGAGAGAGACCGGACGCGCTGTAGGACAGGCCAGGAGGTGAGTTGTTGGCTGATTCCTCACCTTCAGCCGCAGGGCCGACCGAGGTGGATACCGATCGCCTCAAGTCCGAAGGCCGATGTGTGGCGGTACTGGACATGGGTGTGCCGGAAATCGCAGTCATGGATGGCGGGATGGAGGATCGGCGTCGTCGCTGCTTGTACGTTGGTGACCCTTCAATTACCGAGTATACGTTGTTGGTGCCGTACGAGCGCGTGAATTGGGGTCCGGCCAAGTTGGACGGCGGCAGCTGCATCATTCCGTTCAAACCGTGCATTCCCGACGATAGATGATCAGGTATGGCCGAGTACAAGCCCGTCTCCTCGTTAGCGATATAGGCCGGCTCTCCATTCATGGCAAGGGCTTGTTGCGGGGGAGTGATTGGCTCGAACGAGATGCCTCGGTGGTTGTAGTCCTCGTACTGGGAGGAGACAAAGGATGGCGCGGGAGAATATTCCAAGCCATAGGTGGGCATGGAGGTGTGCCTCTGATGGCCATGGTTGATCGGAACCCCGTTATGATTGTACTGAACGCGGCCATAGTCGGCTTCTCTCTTGACGTGGGCAATCTGTTGCGGCACAGCAGCAGCCATGGGCATGTGGTCGTATGAGACCATGGAATCCATGGTCTCATTCATAGGAGCAGCCATGTGCGGAGGCATCATGCTGGGCGGGGGCATCGAGTCCAAGGCTCGCATCACAGGTGAGGTCGAATGGCTCTGAGGAAAAGAAGTAGCGGGCTGCTGCTGGCCATTGAAGGACGATGAGTTGGCCTGCTGCATCTTGGTAAGTTGCTCGTACAGTGACTGTGATGAGTCGTACTGGAACGACAGGGCTGGTTCGCTGACGGCAGCCGTAGTGGCTTCCTGGCCCATCTTCTCTCGTTTCAGATCGCGCTCCAGCGCGTCGAGGAAGAGGCGGTCATGGGGAACGCTGTACCAGTAAAACACCTTTTGTTTCTTCTGCGTTCGGATGCAATTATTCTTGTACAGGAAATCCAGAAAGGCGCTCTTTGGTTCTTCTAAAGAGGCATCGGTGCCGGACTTTAGGTTTCGCAAATCGGAAAAGATGCCTTCCTCGAACTTCTTGGAGTTCTTCACCGGGCGACCAAACGCCTGGAATCGGAAGGAAAGACAGCGTACAATGTCTGTGCCGGAAATGTGGAAGAGGTTATTCCACAATACACACGACACGTACTCGCCGGTGGGTAACAAAAATCGGCGAATGTACTGGTCTGACTGCCAATCGACGGGGGCGGAGATGAGGAAGTATTTTACTGCAAAGATACAATAAGCAAATCGTTCAAAATCGCAGGGACGTCAAAAGCGTCACGACCAACACTTCTGGGATCAGGAGTCGCAAGAACATACGGTTATCCACCTGCTGGAGTGCAACTTGAGCATCTTGTGGTAAGGCTTGTTGGGCTTCTGTGCTCAGCATGAAGGTCTCCGGTTTTTGTGGCGCCATTGCGGCGTGTTGTGAATACATGGTGGCTGCCATCGTCGTGAAAGCGGTATGGAGCGTCGTCTCGGACGTGAAGCTGCTCAGCGCTTGAAGCTTGTCGCCAGATTGGTACGAAGGAAAACGAGTTCGTCGCGCGAGCTTGGTCTTGTGGCGGACAATTCGACAATTCGACACGGTCAAATGAACAATTCGTACACACAAAGAGGCGCTGCCTCAATCGACAAATAGAATCGGCTATGCGACAACAATAGAGGGAACGGTAAAGAAAAAGTTCGAGACCAGCCCGGATTATCGTAAAATGTCGGCTCAGCGTTGGCCCAGCCCCTTTTGCACCCAACTGAATCGGGCAGAGTACGACGGAGAACAAGGCTTGTCTTGTCGTAGCGGCGGCGGAGGAAAAAGGAAAACGGTTTTTTTTGTCGAGGGCGGGATCGACACCACGGACGTCGATGCAATGGGCGACTTGATCAAGATTAAGGCAGAGCAAAGATGCACTTCGTAATAAGAAGGTAGGTATATAGAATAAAAAAGGAGCCCAGTGATGCACAATGCGCAATGTCGCCAGGGGCCCGTGGAATGAGCAAAAACGAGTCAAACAGCCAGCTGGATTCTTTTCGAAGCGGATGTGACGAGGAGACGGCACGGTAAGAAAGGGATACGACTGCAGCCAAGTGACCGGTGTCTTGCAAGACCAGAAGACAGGCGGTGAGTCTAGTCTAGAAGAGCGCGAAGAGGAAGCGAAGGCAGTTTCGGGAATGGAAACGTGTTGAAAGAAAAATAGACGACGACAAGGTCGAAGCAAGTGAGAATGGAAAAAGAGGGGTGTGGGGGACGGGGCAAACAAATAAACGAAGAAACAAGAAACAACGAGAGGAGCAAGAATAGAGAAGAGGTGAGAGCGTCAGGGAGCAAAGTCGAAGTCGGTTGGGGGGGGGGGGGGGTTGGATTAATGGCTCGCCCACGACAAGTTACAACCCGTGGCGGTTTTTTCTTCCCTTGCGGTCACGGGAGAGCCCTGAGTCCCGACTAAGAATTGTATGTACATAACTTGTATGTACCTACATACATATCCGTACGTGTGCGTGCGGAGGCCCCTAGCGCGCGCAGAGCCAGCCAGGCAGGTGCCGGTACAGCTGCGAGGCCCTGCTGCCAGCTGCTGCCAGGGCCACACGCCCGCGCCCGCACCCGCACGCCCGTCGTCCCAAAACCGTCGCCCACGCTTGTTCTAACGTCTGGTCTGGGCCGGTTCGCATCTTCGCAGGCCCCCAAGGCCGACCCGTCCAGACGCCGCCATCAAGACACAAGCACCCCCCTGCGCGGGAGGACTGAGCGAGCTCGCGCCCGGTGGACTGAGTCGTCGGATGGGACTGACAGGACGCGATTCCCCACACCGGCCGGCCCCCCCAGGCGAGCTCTGGCTGCAAGGCATGCTTCGAACTTGTGCTTCGTAGAATCATGGTCCATCACATCGTGGCCAAAGTCGGCGCTGCGGGCTGACGGCTGGCGGGCTCAGGCACAGCCGCCGGAGGGGCCCCACCAGCTTATAGCCTATTGGAGCATTGGAGCTTGGAGCATGGAGCATGGATGCCAGGGATGGACCTTGCAGGGAACAATGCGTGCAACCGCGAGCGAATGGAGCAAAGGCATGCGCCGTTTCCCTCCACGTTCCGAGCAGGGGTAGTCTTGTCCTGCTTCTCTATTTCTCTGCTCCCTGTACCTTCCTCTTCGTGCTTCCCCTGCTCTCCCTGCTGCTGTCCTGGTCGGTAGTAGGTACACGGTCGGTACATGCTACACACACGGTCGGCATCGTGGCGGTGCGGCGGCCGCCTGTGACTCTCTCTGTCTGTACTCATACTCTTGTACGTTCCACGCTTCCTTCAGTTGATTTGATACTACTGTTGCTGGCATTGTTGCTGCCGCTGTTGTCATGAATTGTAATTTTCTGTCGTGACTTTATCGTGACTCTGTCTTGACTCTATTCCTTGTTGCCGCTATCGCCTCCTTCTGCCATCTGCCAACAGCTGCTGATGCACACCCCTCTCTCGAGTTTCTCTCTGCAAATGCCGTGATAAGATTGATCCACGACCGTGCGCACCACCAAGCCCACGTCCGCCCTCGCGCCCGCCGCCTCTGCTTGTTCCCCAATCGCTTCCTTTTTTGCCTCATCTAGGTACGCCATCGACTTCGGCTTTCCCACGCGCCTTCTGGCTTACCAAAGTAGCTACAGTACCCCCCGGTCCGCACTATTGCCAACCGACGTCTTTGCACGGACGGTTTGTGCTGACGATGCGAGCTTGTATTGTCGTTGCCGTGGCGCGCCATATTGCGGCCTTCGGTGCCGCCACAAACAGCCGCCACACAGCCGCCACTAGGTATAACCGCCGTCACATCAATCACCAGTATCAATCACCTACGCCTCTAGGCTCTCATTAGTCGCAAGCATTCTCCTGGTGGGCTAATCAGCAGACAGTGCCGTGATGAAGATGAAATGCTTCGTCAAGCGTCCAGTCAAAGCCGGCCACAGACGCTTAAAGCCCGACGTGGCGAGTTCTATGGAATACAAGAAGGCCAGGCCGCTGCCCAACGTACAACCTTCTTAAAGCCTGCACCGACGTGCTTCTTGTCATACTCGAGGCAGGGGAAATTGTGTTGGTAGTCCTCGCCAGACGCCGTGATTTGCGGGAGATGAGGGTCAGAAGCAGACGAAATGCAGTTCCACGGAAAAGGCGTCGTCGCACCGAGGGCGCCCAGGCCCGGATGTGCATGGCTGCCAAAACTGAGAAGAGCCAGAACTTGTCTGGGTGCAACCCGCGAAGCAGCTTCTTTCGCTCGGCTTCTTTCGCTGCGGCCGCCCCGGTATGGATCCCCCTCGCATGCAATTGGCGATAGAGCGTGATGGTCAACAAATGGTCAAATGCCAAATGGGCCCACATACGGGCCTGGGAAATGGACTTGCGAGTCGAAATCTCGTGCTTCCATTTGCAATTTCGGTTGCCGATAACACCAACATCCTCATTGGGCCCAAGCATCGGGAACCAGTGAAGGAACAGAGTCAATATCGAGAGCAGCAATTGAGCGCAATTGAGCCCCGATGCGAGGGGGGGAAGTCAACCCACCCCAGTCCAGCCTGCAGAAACCTCCTTCGGTAGCGTTTGGCTTGTACGGTGTTCGAGAGAAGAAGCCGGTCCAGGTGAAACCAGTCTGGCGCACAGCTTCAGAATCTTGCCACCCCGCCGCATCAGTAACGAAAGTTAGCCTGGCCGGCTGTGATTGGACAGGAAGCCGACCGATTTGCCTTGGTATGGTGCCAAGCCCGCATTGTCGAATGGCATTCCTACGCTCGGCCGAGTGCGACAGCCTACAGTGAGTGAGTGACCTTTGCTTTTTGTCAAGTCTGGAGACCTGACGGACCTTTCTGCGCCTCATGAACTGATGAACTGATGGACAGTTGGATTTGATGGACTGATGGACAAGTTGGCCTACCGACTGATCCGAATCGCCCGCAGAAACACGTCCAGCGCAGGCTACATACGTTGCAGACAACAGTGTACTTTCACCATATATATGTATCACACATGCATAAGTTCATACAGACACCACTTGTACACATCATGAGCCCTTGGCAGGAGCCCAGCCCGCAAGTTCACACAACATCAACAACAACTAGGTGCCTATATACAGACTACAAGCCCAATATGGATTCCCATCGTTGCGCGACGCTAGCTTCGGCATCTGAAACGCAAGCCCATCTTCAACCTCTCTGACCGGTCACCGATCCCGTCCTGCCGATGCCGCGCCGATGCGGTGCCGATGCAGCAGCGCGAAGTTGTTCTTCGGGGCTCGACTCGCAGAGAACCGGCTGTTCGCATTACACAAGAATAACGGGACAGGGAAACGGCAGGGAAAAAAACCGGCAGGCAACATGAAAGCCACGTCTATTCGAGAAAATTTACAATTTTACTCGAGTTTGTTTACGGAGGAGGTATGTATGTATGTATGTATGTATGTATGTATGTACTGCATGTACTGCATGTACTCCGTATGTACGACACCATGGTTTCCTCGACGAAGTCCCAACTTGCAGCGCGGGCCGAGACCAGGGGGGCCATCGATCGGGCTTCGGGACCCGGGTACACTGCAGCTTTCCTGATCCCAACGATGGAAGGACAGGGCCAGCTTTGCAACATACATACGGAGTACGGATACATAAGGGATTTTTTATCAGGCAGATTTTGTCACTCCCACGCAGTGAGGCAAGCCATGGCGCGCCCAAAGACAAGGAAGGGGCCTGGCCCGGGACAACGCCCGTCGCCCACGCCCACGGCCCACGCGGAAAGGGAAAGAAAAGCAACAACAGGTGATCCGGCAATCCAACGAGCTCGCCAATCTGTGGTTTGTTGGGCAATGTAACTTGACTTCCCAAGTTCCTGTAGGTATGTACATACATAGTTAGCGAGAACGCGCAAAGCAAATCCCGTTTCACAAGTTCGAGCGAAACCCCTCCCGAGTCCCGGTTGCCTTTGCCTGTGCCTCTTGCCTCTGGACAAATTTGGCGGGTTCCTGTTTCGGATCAGAACAGAACGGCATGAGACGCTGCGCTGTCTAAAGCTGAGGGGCCCAATCAGGCAGCTGAATCGAGCTTCCCCTTGCAGCCGATGGGCGATGGGTCCCTGTGTCTTTTCTTCGCCTGCTTGAAGGTCCAAGAGGGAGCTGATTGGTAGATATGTATGCTGCGAAGGGGGGTGTGTGGAAGGCGCGTTGTCGCCTTTCTGAGGCTTTGTGTGCCCACTGCCCAGCAGGCGCTCGGCCAACGAAGGTTATTAATATGTAGTGACACACGAATGGGACGCTGCATCATGATGGATGTGGTGCATTTCACGGAGTACACACCTACCTACCTATGTAAATAACGTGTACGGAGTATGCACATACATACCTATATGTGAACGTGACAATGTGGCAATGTGGCAACATCAGTTCATTTCATCGATTCATCTCCCAATCGTCGGTCATCACTTCATCATCCATCGTCATCTCATTTGTCTGATGCCACACCCCGACTCAGAGCAATCTTCTCGCGGAGAGCCGACCGCAATCGGTACAGGGTAGTCCAGACCTGCACTAACAGAAGCCCCCAACGCGGACCAACGCCAAGTACATACCTATGCACGAAAAACACGACCATCTGGATACGTAGGTAGACTGAGTGCTTTTTCTCCCCTCAAATATTCTACGGAGTACGGAGTAGGTATGCACACAACGTAATTCATCTATCGTCGGTAGCTTCCTCCGTAGGCCAGCTTCAGCGTGACCTGACGTGTGTGAGGACCAGCACCCCTCAGCCGCGTCACGTGACCGCTGCGCACCCCTTTTGCTCTTCCTTTTCTTTCCTTTCCTTTCTAGTCTACTGTCATCGTCAATAGGGCTTCACTCGTCCGCCTCCTGTGCCCGCTGTGATCAGTCGTGACACAAGAGTAGACTCGCAACTCACTCGCCGGTGCACGAGTCCTACCAACGCACCACTCACTCTATTGCCTGGTCTTAGCCCGACCGTGCAACAATACGTCGGCTGCGCAGAACGATCGAACGACCAGTTGCCGCCCCCAATGCCAAAGAAGAAGGACTGGGGAGCCCTCAACTATGTAGATCATCTGCCCGCTTAGCCAGCAAAGAGCTGAGCGAAGAGACCGGGGAGAGGCAACCGCTACCCGCACCGTCAAACTGCCCTGGCGCTTTCCCCAACGACGAGCACCGAGTAATAGCTCGACCGTCCACTGAAATCGCAGACGACTTCTTGATAGACGAGTCCTCTCTGCTTTCCGAATACCCAGAACCCGACGTCGACACCCAATCACAGACTCGTCTATCAAAGAGTCGTCTGCGATTTCAGTGGACGGTCGAGCTATTACTCGGTGCTCGTCGTTGGGGAAAGCGCCAGGGCACAGGTCGTCGTCTTCTTCGTCCGCCTCCTGCGCCCGCTGTGATCAGTCGTGACAGGCATTCCGCGCCTGACCACACACGGGCTCACCGACCCCCCACAACCCTTTATTTATTTATTTTCCTTTATTTTCGCTCACGGAAAGAAATATCTGCCGCGATAGGAACGCGAACCAAATATCATGCGCGAAAACATCAAGAAAACTTGGATCTTAAGACGTGCGTCCCGTGGTCGACGCCGTTGCTCTGACAATAGGTACATAGGTACAGTATAATGTACATTGTACTGTACCTGTACGGTCGGCGGTCGCCTAACCATTGTACACTAACCACTAGCTCCGGCGTCCCGCGGCGGGCTCCCCGGGGGGTCAAGGGAGCCGCGGCAAAAAGCCCCCAAGCAAGCGAGGTTCGGTTCTGCACTGGGCAAGTTGGTCCGGGACAACTTATGCAGGGCTCAGATTTAGGTGATGTCTACGGAGTACGGAGTACGGAGTAAGTAATTGGCTAATAAGAGAAGCGCCGTTATCTCTTTGCCCTATGGATTTGCAAAGTGCATTGAACTCGGAGACTTGGAACCTCCTCAGGATGGAAGTGCTGCTATGGCATGCCACTGTGTATGTACATATGTACATTCTCCGTGGACCGTAGGCATGGCATTTGTAAGCACGAGAAATTATGCATTGGCATGAGAGCCTAGAGGGACAAGACAAGACGAAATCCACATGCTTCTCTGGGCTTGCACCTCACCTTGCAAGTTGCAAGTTGCAAGTTACAACGCCAGATGGGGTTCGTCTCCGCTTGAGCTGTGGCTTTCTCCGCTGGTTCCTCGGGTGGTTAGGCTACCTAGCCGAATGGACTAGCGGGCTTTTGTTTCTTTTTGTTTCCCTCTTTTTGTCATGTTTCCTTCGTTTTTTGGTGTTTTCAAGAACACCCCCTCCCAATTCCCAATCGCTGCCAATCTACATAGGTACTCTTGGCTGTAGGTAGGCATGTCACGTACCTACCTACCTACGGAGTATTAGCGCGGCAATCCGTGGGGTTCTCCTGCTTGCGCCCAATTAACGCCCCCCCGGCATGGAAGACGAGATCTGACTCGGTTACCAACAGTAGGTACTCCGTACATACTCCGTATTTATCTAGATACAGTACATGTATACTTGTCCGTGCTGTGGGAGGGGGAGGGGAGGGAGAGGGGGACAATGCATTGAATCGGGGAACCCGTGGGTTGGCTGGTGGGCCTGCCCGATTGTTCACCGGGGGGGGGGGGGGCGATGGTAATGTTGATATTGGCGTGAGCGAGTTGACCTTATTGATTCGCGTTGGCGTTTACAGTATGGGCTTTCATGGTATGTAGTTACTAGTGGTGGCATTTTTTGTGATAACTCCACGACCCTCGATATTGTTTTTCTACCTACATATCCCCTTCATTTCGAATAGATGTTCTTTTGCGTGCTGGGCCGTTAGTGCAGGGTACGTACGGAGTTTACATGAGACTGAACTGAACTGAACTGAACTGAACTGAACTGAACTGAACTGAGCTGAACTGGGAGAAAAGATCACTGGTCAGTGGTCACTGGTGACTGCGGTCAGGGACAGGGACATGGACATGGACAGGGACAGGGACAGATCAGTATCAAAGTCAGAATTAGAATACCTGCTCCCTGGAAGAACTGGGTTATCAAACCCATGCCCCTTCTTCAGTTGAACTCCCTCCCCCATGAGCCATGAGCGCTTCCAAGATCCTCCCGTTGTAACCTGTAACCTGTGTACAAGTACTCCCCTCCGTACGGAGTAGGGTTTCTTGACCCAAACGCGCGGCCTCGAACGCGCAATTCGGCCCAACCAACTGCAACTTGCAAGAAGTCTTGGTGACATGATCGCGGGCAACGTACACATATATATATATATATATATATATATATATACCTCCTATGGCTCATGTACCCGGATCCGCGACCATTCGCCGCCTACGCCGTGCAGACGTGCAGATTTGCAGAAGCTAATAAGAGGGCACTGCTTGCAATTGTAAACGCAGATGCAGATGCAGATCATTCCTCGTCGTGCTACACGATGGATTCTAGAACGGCGAAGCGGATGAGAAGCCACGCCGCAGTACTCCGTAGTCCGTACATACGAAGGGGCCGTCTGTCTGTCTGTCACCCTTCGAGTCCACGTGTCTAGCCGTCGTTGTTTTCCTTGCGTCTTCTTCCTCGTACAGTACCCCCTTCTCGCCCCTTTTTGTGTGTTGCGTTTGTTGTGTGGAGGACTCAGGAGAGGGAGGGGTCTAGAGGTGAGCAAGTTCGTTCTCCTCATGACTCTTCTTCTCACTTGACTGAAGTGCCTGCTCTCATCGCGTCTCTCTTGAGTCTTGAGTCTTTGCTTCTTGCCATGGCGAGAATCGAGATCCATATACACACCAGGTAGCAACAACCTCTAAGAGGAAATGAAGCCGTGCTTTTCTGAACCTTGTCTTGTTTCCGCGGCCCAGTATGTATTCCTTCTCGGAATTCCTTTTGAATTTAAAGTTTGCTTCTAGAACGCAGCTCCCTGGTATATGTGGTAAGAATAGAGCTACGTACTCCCGCCAGCTTTACTTGACCTGGGCACCAATACACTCGGTATCTACATTATACATATGTACATTCTCTGTACTGCCGGCAGAGACTTTTCCGGAGTCTATTCCCTGTGCCCTGCCAAAATACTCGAGTCAATTGATTTGGATGAAGAATGTCTATGTACTCCGTACTCCCTATGTACTTCACAGTCTCTCCAGGGTCTGTTTCTGCCTGTCCTTGAATCAGACCTGTGCAGGAAATTCGCGGGAATGAGAAAATCAAAACACAGGGTAGCTTGGGCTGAATGGAACCGCGTTCCATCCTTCTCTCGACGGTGGGTCGGTGACGACGCCACTGTGGTGCCCGGTCCAAGTCATGCAAAACATCTCCAACGAGCCACGACGGACAAGTTCAAGTGACGGTTACAACCTGTCTCTGCTGGTCGTCAGTTAATTCGCACTACATATACTGGCGGGCGATTCCATTTCATCCCCCCTAGGGACCTGCAAGGTAAGGGGGGGGGGGGGGGTCATTGACCAGCAAAATGCCCTTTGATTTGCAAAAATAGAAAGGTATATAGCTACCCCGACATTTCTACACCAAACCAGACGTACCTCAGTTTATCTCATACTTCGGCTTCGATGCAAGCTCATGCAACCTACGGAGTATCCACGTTTGATTTTTTTGCATCGCTGGCGCGCCACACTACAGATCCGCCGCCCTTCGTCTCCAAGTTAATGAGATACGCAGAGCTTTCGGCCGCAATGAGATGGTCACGAAGCGCTGGCCCCGCCGTTGCATAAGTAGGCATACGCATATCTTTCACGTGAAAAAAAAGCCTCTATCTCTACATAGGAAGCGAGGAGGAAGGCCGTGGAAGACCGTGCTATCATCGCCTCTTGGTTCCAGGCCTGGAGAACATACCTCTACTAGTATACGCCGCCGAAGAAAAATATCTGGAATTTCGATTGAAACAGGCTTTATGGTGGGCTATCTAAAACGCGGCAGCTTAGTACGGAGATTCAACGAGGTCGGTAAACTAGTTATGCTTGCAGTTGAGACGCGGTAGGGAAGGTTCGCGATGCCAAAAAAACAAACGTGGGTACTCCGTAGGTTGCATGAGCTTGCATCAAAGCCGAAGTATGATATAAACCGAGGTACATCTGGCTTGGTGTGAAAATGGCCGGGCAGCTATGTACCTTTCTATTTTGCAAATCAAAGGGCATTTTGCTGGTCAATGACCAAAGGTAGGGCGCCAGTACATAGCTGCGGGAGTACATATGTATGCATGTATGTACCTGCATGGGCCTCTTGAATCCTCGATCCAACCTTCTAGGGGGACGCCACGCGTCATGTATGTATGTATGTATGTACCATCATTCCTCGAGTACATACATCGGGGAGTATGTACCCTCTACGGAATAGCCATCACTCGCATCATCCATGTATGGGGCATCCCGAGAGACGTCCCACGTGTTTGTGTGATCGTGTGTGCTTTGTGCGTGGTTCCTTCATAAAGTTTTGAAGCTCCCACCCTCGCCCATCCTCAGACCTATACGATAGCCTGGACTCGCCCTGGGCGAAGTCTTCCTGGGTCATTCAAGGCTGAGCCCATTGAGAATGGCGTCGCGCTCATCAATCCGCTGCCAGACTTTGAACATGTCTCCTCTCGAGTAATCAGTCTTGTGTTGAGCCTTGAAATTGACGCCCGAGGCGGCGTGGCGGAGATGTTAAAGATACCAGTACCTAACCTACCCTATCTAAGTAGGCTGTAGCCACGGAATGTGTACTGTCTGAAATCCTGTCTTGAATCCTCAAATCCAATCGATCACTGCTCTACAGAGCCACAGCAACATTGCAAATCCATCCCTCGAAGACCAGGTATGAGACAGACAGATGAGCTTGGACGGCGGCAGCGACCGCACACCACATACAGCTCTGCATGTGAACACGACACCTAAAACACCAGACAATGCCATCTATGCTATCATCTCGCTCTGATGCAGTATCTGATACATTACGCTACAAGATCGCCTCTGCGCACCTGCCTCCCTCCCCCCCTCAATACCTTGCCCTAATTTTTTTCACTCAATTCGAACCCATCTTTCAACCCATCATACAACCCATGTAGCAACCCAACTTGGCTTTCAGCCACCAATATCTTCCCAGCTCCTCCTCCCAATCCCACCTCCATAAAGCCAACTTTCCAAGACTGCAAACAAAGAGCGATGAGTAGTCCCCCCCCCATAAATAGCCCGCCCGCCTACATAAAATGATAAAACACTTGTCCCTACCCTAGCAAAGCAGCACAGCAGCGCGGCATTGCAACAACATGGCCAAAACAAGAGTGTACATCCTCCACCATAGTCAGCTCCTACGATCGCGCCTCTTCAAGCTCCAACTCCAACAGTCTAATACGCTCACTCTGATCCTGCAATCCAGACGTATTAGCCCTCTTCTTAAGCGACTCCACCTCGCCGACAAGCTTATCGATTTTGACGTTCTGCGACGCCATGATCCTGGCCTGCTGCTCGAGGATCTGCTTGATGTCGTTCAGCGAGGCTTCGACTCCGAAGGAGGGGGCTGCTGATGCACTGGACGTCCTGGAGGCGGGAGCTGCGGCGGGAGGAGATGCTCGTCTGATGGGCTCTGCAGCAGGCGCGGGTGCAGGCACATGAGCGGGAATAGACCGAGCCGTCGCCCGAGGGGCGGGCCGGGATACCTCCTCGAAGCTTGATGCGTCATCCACATCCTCCTCGTCGTCAGCCTCCTCGTTGTCTTGGTACTTGTTGGCCATGGCGGCGATGGAGCTCTTCTGGTCGTTCATGGAGGGTAGAGGGCCGCGAGCGACCGGTGCTGCTGGTTTGGCTTCCTCTTGCACTGGCTGCTTCGGCTTTTGGACGATGGTCGGAGCGGGTGTGGACGTTGGAGAGGGAGCAGAAGTCGGAGCTGGGGCAGACTGGGCCGCAGGCCTGTAGTCGGACGCAATCTCCTTGAGGGCACCGCCCTCGTAGATGCTTTCCAAGTCAATCTTGGCCGGGATACCAGTCTTGCCGTTGAGCCATTCCTGCGCTCCCACCGCGGGGTTGGTTCCCGGAGCGGGAGGGAAGATGTCCGCCTGGAAGCTCTCAGCCCGACGGGGGACTGTAAAGGAGATGGGCTCAATGTACGAGTCGTTGACGGTTTTGTACGCGCGCATGACCTCATTCTCGTGTACCTGGACCCAAAATTAGCCCACTTGACCTTATTATGCCCGGCACAGTCACTCGTGTGCACGTACATTGATGCCGCGTCGGGGCAAAAAGGCAATGCCTCGCTGCGGGTCGGGCGACTTGTACTCGCTGAGAAACTCAAACTTGTCGTTCTCATATTCGTAATAGCGTATGTTGCCATCACTAAACATGGTGAGTATTTCCATTTTGCATGGCTCCGTTAGGCTACTAGAGGGACTTACCCTTTTCCAGCGAGGTACAAACAGTTTGATCCGTCATCTAAGGTCATTCGTTAGTCAGTGTTTTCGTTTGTCCAAAGCAAAGGACGACGTGTCGTCCCATCTGGCTTTTCTTTTCTTGCTCCCGTTCTCTTTCAAATCACTCTTCCACCTTTGACATCTTTGTGCGCTCCGTTCTTTCTTCCACTGTTTGGCGTTCAACTCACCCCAGAATGGCATGCAGACCCCAGATATGGAATCTAACATGGTGAACCCCCCAATCGGTTCCGTCTGCCCGGGCTCCCACAACGCAATCTGACGCTCGCTCATCCTCGAAAAACCCGTCGTGGCAAACCGGTTATGCTCTCCCATCCAGACAGCCCTGCTGTTCTTGGCGCCGCTGTGGCCAGGCGCGTCGTGCACAGCCCGTTCCTGCCGGACATCCCACACTCGGATCTTCTTGTCGCGGGAGGTTGTGACAAGCATTGTACCGCTCGCATTCCATGATAGACTCTGCACAATGTCCGTGTGCTTCAGAGCCAGTGGGTTTTGGCCGGTGCTGATGTCCCAGATCTTGACGGTGAAGTCGCCCGAAGCGGACGCGAGTATATTTTGAGCCGATGGGTTGAACAGAACCTGCCCGACTTTTCTGTTGCGTTCCATACAATTAGCGATTGAATCCTCTTTTCGTACGCAGCCGAAGAGGGTCAAGTGTAGAATGGGCTGCGTCCAAAAGGGGGGATTCGTACCTTGAGTGCCCGGCGAGCTTGCTCACGGGTGACACATCGGTAATCTCCTCAGCATCGGTATGCAGCGTGAAGCCCTCGGGAACTTCCCAGAGAAAGACTTTGCCGTCTTCCGAAGCCGACGCAATCACACGGTCGTTGAACGGGTTCCTATGCGCGAGGGGAGCG
This sequence comes from Claviceps capensis, assembly GCA_018360045.1. NCBI lineage: Eukaryota > Fungi > Ascomycota > Sordariomycetes > Hypocreales > Clavicipitaceae > Claviceps > Claviceps capensis. Next base: position 51,222 of record SRPN01000098.1, on the reverse strand, counting down.
CAAGGCGACAAACGTCACGTTAGTCGAGTTCTATCTTGCTCCGTGCCGGGAGCATACATACCAGTCCGTGTCGAGCACCGTAGCTGTATGTCCTCGGAATAGGGGAATCTGATCCGGCAGCTTGCCCTTTTCATTCAGGGGGATGACGGCAAAGGCGCCGCCACCGGAAGCGTCCCAATTGACGGACAGATATTCGGGATTGACCTGCGCGCCGCCGATTAGTAGTCCGTCATGATATGGTTCCTCAGAAAACCAAAGAGTTTTCTAGTTGTTTCGTGTTGTATACGTTTCGTGCATCATAGGCCCAGCGCGGCCCATCGTTGCCAGAAACCCCCTAAACAGAGGACGGCATTCTCGCGAAAGGGGACAAGGGACGTCGGGTCTTCGCACCTTGACGAGATTCGTATCCCACGCATTGCGACTAATATGCAAGTTGTCGTAGCAAAACTCTTTTCTCGTCGACTTTCCGAAGACGTGCCCTATTGGATCAACAACGCGTCAGTCAAAGGTCACCTACCTACCCATGAAGACATAGCCTCCGTGACTGCGAGGGTGCCCCATTGACCGGAACACAGAAACGCGAGAGCACGAGAAGTCCAAGAATTCAAGAGCATAGGGGTAAAAGAGCATAACAGCACAACAGGTGAAGAGCATACGATATTTGGACGCCCGAACAAATCGACCCGCCATGATGAAAGCACCTCCCGTGTCAATGCGGCAGCGCAGCGTACAGGCTCTCAAAATCTCGGCAGGAGAATTTAGCCCGCGTGGCAACAGAAAATCAATAAGAGAGGGCCACTGGAGCAAGAGCCAGAGGACAAGAGAGCTCAATGGGCTTTTTTGGCGCGTTACTCTCGTCGGGGGTTCCGAAGGTTCGGAGGGGTTGGTCAGAGAAGGTCAACACTGAACAGGTCAACTTGGCAACGTACCAGCTCGATGTAACCTGACGCAGAGGTAAGGTGTGATGATGGGTGGAGTCGCTGCGGCACGTCGTCAGTCGAATAATAGGTACCTAATGTAAGAGGGTCCACTCGAGGCCACTCGAGCTTCAAATGGGACCCTCGCCTGCCGCCTGGCCTGAGCCCTGGGGCCTGGGTACCCTGGGGGCAGGCAATCACGCTCCGGCTGTAACGCAGATGCGAGATGGCAACGCAGATTGCAATGCAGACGGCGGCAGATGAGGATGTAACTTGGCCGCGGATCATCCAATGCAGAGTGCTCTTCACCGACTGCCACTTTATCTCAGTGAGCGGCAGTAGATGACATTACATAAGCTCCTGTAGAAAGGCAATATATGCAGCTGTTCCAGGGTCTTTCTGCAGATCAGAAGGCTGCAGATCATACGGAGTAACCGGAGTGATATCAATACCTGCCAGTACGTGGATTAACACCAGCGTCGTACGTAGCTGTATATCAGCAGCCAATCTAGTTGGTGTCTTGCTTTGTAAGTATAATCCAGTACTCCGTATTCATCAAGTCCATTCATAAAACGAGCATGCAAAACCATTTCATTACTTCAATCGCCCTATACATACATGATTACATGACTTCACACATCAAGCCCCCCCCAATGGACCACACAGACGACACTCCAACACAACAAAATCGTAACAAAAGCATGTCAAAAAGCTAAATACATAGCAAAAACATCTCGAAAAAAAACTACTCTAAATAGCAAACCACAACAGATAGAAAATTCACACCAGCCAACGCCCTATCCGTTCACGTTCACCCAACATTGGAGAAAAAGCACGCCTGGCACCCCCATACATACAAGATTATAGCAGAACCCCCCCCCCTCCCGCCCACTCCATCCCGTGAAGCGCAAAAACAAGTCAACACCAAACAGTGTAAAAAACATCTTGTAAAGGGGGGAAAGGATACAAAGAAAAATCATGAAACAAGCCAGTGCGCGGGCACTGGGCAGGCCAGGCTCACTCCACGAAACCTCCAACACACAAAGCCATTCATTACCACAAACGTCCAGACACTCAGCTCAGGCCCCCTTCCTGAAACTTGTCGTACTCCTTCCTGCATCGTGACAACATCGCCGAGTTCGCGTCCGCGTTGTGGCACGCCATCCAGGGCTGCCCATCCAGACTGGACGCCTCAAGCATACGCCCAAGAAGATGTACAACAAGGGTACAAAAGATCGAGCCAAAGGTGTTCAACAGGCCCAAAGATCCAGCCAAGGGTGTACAACAGTACACATATCCAGCAAAAGACCATCCAGAAAGATATGACACAAGAAAGAAGAGAAGGACGGTGCAATGCGATGAGCCATAACAGCAACCTCAAGTAAAGCTGCTCTTCGTCCTCGAATGCACCCTCCGCCCCTCCATCTTCCTCCTCATCTGCTCCTCCCTCTTAAATACCACATCACACCACTTGGCCCTACACCTCACGCCATTACTCTCATCCACAGAGCTTCCCCGGCCCACCACATCCGACAAGATTTTCATCCAGGCCTCCTTGTCTTCTGCCGTATCTGCATAGAAATCAATCATCTCCCCATTGTTGAAGCGGATTCGGAAGCCCTCCTCCACAAACATGTATCCCTCTTCATCTTCTGCAAAGGCTGATCGTCGACGTCTGCCGCCTCGGCCAGTGGTTTCTTTTTCGGTCAGGGCTCTTCGGTCGTCAATGAGGCGCTTGGCGTTGGCAAGGTTGATGGTCGCTCGGGGCTGGCGTGTTACCTCGTGGTAGGCGGTTAGCTTTGCGCCTACGAGCTTGAAGTATCGTCTGCGCCAGTACTATATATAGAAAAAAATTGCGTTAGCTTCTCGTTTTTTTTCGCATTTTACTTTTTAGACCATGTCGGCTACTTACAGGACAATCACCACCCTGCTGACTCAAATGTCCCTCAAAGTTGCGGGACAGTCTCTCCTCGGCAGCCTGCATTTCTCGAATACAGGAATTCATGCTCTTGGGCATATCGTCGTCGGTTGAGTATTTGGGTCGAGGGACGAAGAGTAGTTGGACCTCGAGCTTGCCAATCTTGTAGGGAGCGCGACGGACAACCCCCGCAGCGGCGGTTCCGCGCTTACTCTTGACGCTTGATGCAAAGTTTGCCTCTTCCCAGGCCCATTCATTGAAGCACGCAATTTCAGCCGTATAAGGTCGACCGAAGCATCGATGCTCATGCTCCTTCAAACAGACATAGGACCGGCCAAAGCTGCCATCATCAGCTGTCAGGTGAGACAAGAGCTCATAGGCCGACGGGGCCCTGCTTCGTTGTCGGGCAAGAGCCTCGCTTTGCTGACGCTCCTCATCTTTTTGTCGCTGTTCCATCTCTCTTCGCTTCTTGGGCGAAGCAAAGACGCGGCTAAAGGTGGACGTCTTAGTCTTGGTGGCCTTCTGCACTGGTTGCGCAGCCACAGCGGCTGGCTTTTCCAGCTTGACATTGAGCGTTAACTGGAATTCCACATCCTGCGGCACAAGAAGCTCAAATTCCTGGCCAATGGGTGCATTCCTCGCCAACTCGAGCCACGCCGTCGTCACACAATGAACACCGTTATCCAGCGTGAGACTGAACCAAGTGCGCTCATTCTTGGGCAACGGAAGATCCAAATCCTTCACTCCCATAACCTTGACGAAGAGACGGCCCCGCTCAGCACTATCGGCGGTGCTGGTGGCCACCTCGGATTGCGCATCCTCCTCTGCCGCGCGACTGACTGCAGGAACAGCGTTGCTTTCGTGTCCGGGCACAGGCGGGATCGCACTGTCAGTGGTAGTCGGACGCCTACGACTGCTTCTTGAGCGAGACACGGCATTCCAAGGTTCGACGACACACGATTCTGGCCGGTTGCGCTTGATGGGCGAGCTCTGAGCTGATTTCGTTCGCGGATACTGATGATCACCATCCATATCACTGGCCGCGATGACCTTGGTGTTTTGTCGCATCAGATAACCGCGCTTCTGTGCCTCAATGACTCGCTCAAAATCCTGATCCAGGCTCAGACCCATGTCAAGGTCCAAGGTAAGACTGCGGTTCATGAAGCTTGGGTGGCGTAGAACAAAGTCGTTGTGGCCTGCGGCCTCCTCGGTATCAACATCCTTTGACATTCGGTTGCGGTGTTTATCAGGAATAGGCGGTATGCTGGGGACATTCTGGCTGACTTGTCGACGAGCCTCACGCATCGCCGCCACGTCCGAGGGGATACTGGACAGACGAGTCTTGAGCTTGGCTCCAGGAGCCTTGACTGTGGCAACTCTCTCGGGGATGGCGGGAGGGGATTCTCGCCCTTCCTCCTCTTCAGCCACTGGGTGGTGAATGGCCGAGTCCGGTGTGCTGGGCTCATCCATGCCATCTTCTTCATCAGGTTCACCCCAGCCACTACCGTCGTATTCAGGCTTGGACAAACGGTGGGTAGGCGTGACAGGTCGTTCGGTGGGCTCGGAACTCCCTTCAGTCATGTCCTTGGTTACTTCATCCTTGGCAGGTGGTGGAGGTGGAGGTGGAGAAGAAGTGTCATCATTCGCCTCGTCTCCCTCTTCCATTCCCTCCATTCCAAGGCCGCTCATGGAAACATCCAGTTTGAGATGATTTACCGGAGGAGACGCTTTCGTTTCCAAACCATCTTCCACGGGATTCTGCGCCGTGTCAATCTGCTCATGCTGCAGATGCTCCTCTTGTTGGTCATGGGATTCGTGGTCTAGCACCTTCACCTCGTCCTCGTCGCCGCCCAAAGTAACGTCATCTTCGTAGTAGTCTAAAACATCATTTTCGTCGTCCTCATCATCATCGTCGTCGTCTTCTTCTTCATCATCATTATGATTTCGCGTGATAATGACGCTGCCTTCGTCATCATAGTCCTCCTCGTCGTCCTCAGGGTCTTCTGTGGAAGGAATAGGCACATCTGGATCCAGACCTACCACAGGAGATTCCTGAGGGTGAGGTTGCGAGGAGTCGCGCTGGTGGCTGGGATCCGAGGACGTGAAGTGCCATGCGGACGTGTCTTCAACGGTACAGTCTCCATTGACTCGGCGCATGATGGAATCCCGAGAGATCTCGGGTGGCATCTCAAAGTCCAGGCCGGAAATATCTCCAAGCGTCTCGTCAGCCTCGAGGATATCGGTGACGGCCGTCTCTGATTCTGCCTCCGAATGCGGCGTTCCTCCCCGCTCACGACCATTTCCTCGCCGTAGTCTACGTTCTCGCTGTTGACCCGCGGCCACCTTGGCGTCCGTGTCATCGGAGAGCATCATGAGTTTCAATCGCTCCTCGAGCGTCATGCTGTGACTACCAATGTTTTGAATATCAGACTTGGATGCCGACGCTGGCGGTGGGGGCGGCAAGCTTCTGCGGGAGCCACCCGACATCCTTTCCGCTGTCAGTGATAAACCAGGAGAAGCGTGGACCGAGCCTGTCGATCCGCGTCTATTTCTTGCGTCTTCGGCACCGGGAAGAGGAGGCAACGGCCTATGATCTCCATTCGAGTTGGACGAGTCGGAGCGTTTGTGTGTAGGAGTCGTGCGTCCATCCGTGGCCATCGTGGGACCATTCTCTGGCAGCGGACTGCCCTCGTACTTTTCAGTTGACATTCCCCGATGCACCATGGGACTCTCGCCACGCCAGTCATCAGGTCCCACCACAGGAGTCTTGTCAGTGTCTTCCAATGATTCGTCGAAGCTCTCGTCTATATCAACACTTGCGGGATCGTAGAGATCGCCGTTGTCATCGTATTCATCGTCGTCGTCTTCGACAGACTCGTAACTGCCTTCTCGTGAATTGGTTGCAATAGATGATAGATCGGGTGTGGCCATCTCATACTCGTTGACCTGAGGCGGCGCAGCATCAAAAGTGACGCTCTTGGGGTGACGAAGCAAGAAGCGAGAGTCCGAGAAATCTTCCTCACAAAGTGATGAGCGGGCAGACCAAGTCCCGTCAGTCGGATCAAAAGTGCTCTTGTTGAACTTTGTTGGTGACAGCGACGACTTTGTCGGGGATGCCTGGTCTTTCCTTGGCGTTCTTGGCAGCTTTTGCGCAACATCAGCAGGCAATGGAGGTGAGACCTTGGTCGGGCTCATCATCGAGAGGCTTGACTGGTTGTCGGAGCTAAAAGGATCAAAATCTAAAGAGTGAAAGCCGCTCGAGTTGGTTGATGAGGTCAGACCGCTTCCTTGAATCTTCGAGAGGGGTCTTTCGATGTGCGGCATTCGAGTAGGATCATATTCTTGCTTCTGCTCCAGTGCTAGAATGTTGCTATTCTTGACACGGGATGCCTTCTGAAGACGCTCAATAGAGGAACGGCGATTTGGCGATGGCGAACTAGAGGGACACCCACGGAGTACGTTCTCCGAGTTGCGATTTTGCCAGAAGAGACGAGGCGAAGTGGAAGAGTCATGAGGGGAAGACTGGAATGGAGACGAGTCGTTGCTGGGCTGCGCAGCTCTCTGCATCAACAATGTCAGCCTACTTGTGGCTAGGAGGTGTCAAGGGGTGCAAGTGTAATCCAGGCGCATTTTCCTCCTCCACCACGCTCCCATGTCGTCGGTGTCGGTCATGACATCCATACAAACATGATCACATGGAGAAGTAGCACATCAAAGGTTATGAAGCGAAGGAGAGGAATGATTGGGGCCTACCTTGGGAGAATAGGTCTGCCAAGTCGATGAGTTTCGTCTCTTTTCGCCGGGGGAAATCTCGCTCAATGGACGAGGAATACTGCTGGTCGTCATCTTCTTTGTTGGAGAAGGGGTTGGTGTGTTCTTGGAGATGCGGAGAGGATGTACCTAGGATCCGCGCGTAAGTTTGTGTCTCGGGGGGAAGGAAACGGAAAGGGAGATGGTCATACCGGCTCGGAGGCCATGGTGATCACTGCCAGAGCAGTAGCTCGTTCGGGCTTTTTTGGGGGTAATAAGCAAACAGCGCCGGAATGCTATGAATCGTAGTGGTGATCAAGACGGTATGGTCTGGCAGTCCGGAATGTGATGTGGGTGTTACCAAAAATCCCTCTGACCTGGCGGCAAACGAGCGCGAACCAGAGGTGAAGGACTTGGACACGCGCAGCCTTGGCCGAGCGTTGAAACGAAGGACTATGCAAGACAAGCCGTGAGATCTGGGCCAAGTCTTCACCACGATGATGAACAAAGAGAGTCGCGACGCCTGTGGGTGGTATCAAGTCATTCGTGTTGAAAGAGGGCGACGAGACGCTATTCCGCGGGTGACAGCGTTTAAGGAATGTTCATCACAAGCCATCGCCACGGATCTGATTGGTTCCGTCACGATAAACAGTGGCCTGAGACTCTCGAGGCGAGGTTGTCAGGGCAACGGCGACGGCTCTTTGTATCGCAGCGGCTCCTGCCTCCCTGCGCGCAATCGTGATGCGCTAAGGCTGTGGCTGCAGGATGGTATGACCAATCAGAGGGCACGGCGGCCGTTGATGGAGGGGTTGCGCCCCTTGCGCTGACCCCTGGCAGGCTGGGGAGACACCTGTATTACCGGCCTCAACACAGTTCATCACCGGCCGCTCGCAGGCTTCCCATTGAGAAATCAAGGACAAGACAACAGGTGCAGCACAAGTACCTATTATAGAAATAAGCCACAGACACAACAAACCAGACGGTTCGATAGCCTCAGCTGGCAGCCATCCCAAGCATCTAGACTTTGTGCCATCTTCCACGGCATGTCGGCACTGTCCTGAGCTGTTTTGAGTCGCCATGGCAGCAAAAACACGCCAAGAAGTTGGAAAGGTACGGAGTACGGAGTAGTACCTTGTATGTATGGAACACAACAATGGCCCAACTGATCCCCACATCCGCCCGCTCAATTGTGATTTTCGACTCGTCGGCTACCTACAAGTACCGCGCCGTCTTCGTGCATATTTCGGCATATCTCGGCCGACCTATATACTCTGCAGTCTGCACTCTGTAGATACCTAAAGCTGTGTCCGAACAGCTGCATGTCAGATTCAGCTGCCCGCGTTTAGATTCCCGCTTGCAAGGCGAGCCGCCGCGTCCGTACCCATGTGAAGGCTCCTATGGTATCAAACCCTGTCGAATCGCTCTCGTATCTGGTGTAACGCCCGAATCGTCACGGCTGTCGGCTGTCTGAGGAGCGGCGTAGCACGGCATGCTTCGTACAGCAAATCTCTTCATCTGTTATCTCTTCACCTCTTCATCTCTTCACCTCTTCATCAATCTCAGACCATGCCGCCATCCGGCGTTGCACTTTAGGAGGTTCTGCCCCGGCTCGGGAACAGGTCCCTCAGCGAACGGGGTGACACTGTCTCGAAGCGAATATGTACTCGGTAATACGTCTACATTATTTGTGAATGCTTGTCGTTATATGTCTACATACTTTATTATTTGTCTGTTGGAGAGCCTGCCGACTCTTGCCGTTGATTCCACGCCACACAGTCATCGAATCTGACGCCGTTTCCCCCAAAACAATCCAGGGCACTGCCAATCGTGAGATCGATCTTCCCGCCACTGAGCTTCTTCACAAGATCTAGATCCCCCAAATGCCTCCCACCCCCAGCATAGGTAACGGGAATAGAGCACCATTCGGCCAATCGCTCCACCAGCTTCTCATCAATGCCCCGTTGTAGACCCTCATTGTCCGCAGCGTGGATGAGAAACTCGGAGCAGTATGGCTCAAGCCCTTGGATCGACTCTGCAGAGAATGTCAACAAGAGTACATGCAAAGATGTAAATAAATCTAGACAGTTCACTGTGCCACAGCACGCTCAAGCGATTCAGCGAATCGTTCGGGCCGTCTTACCTCGGTTGACTTGCATGTCCGTCAACGTCTGCCACTTATCCATGGCGACGAACCACGAATCGTCACCGCGGCGACGGCAGCTCAGATCAATAACCAGTTTGCTCTTGTCACCGCCTAGAGCTTCCAGGAGGGCATCTAGCCTTGACTGGCTAAAGCGTCCCTCTGGGAACAGATATGATGTGATGATGACCTTTCCACATTACCCCCCCTTGTCAGCAGAGGATAATCGACCCGGTCAGCCAAGTTGTGCTGAAACGACTTGGTTTTGGTTTCTGAAACAAAACCCGCCCCTCTAAAAATAAATAGACAAAACAAAACAAAACAAAACAAAACAAGAAGACGGAATGGGGAAGAAAACAAGGCAAAACCCCCCCCCCTCCATGGAAAATAAGCCACTCACTTTGGATGCTCCCGCGTCCAGCCACTCCTTTGCGTTCTTGTCGTTGATGCCACCCCCGACTTGTAGGTGGCCCGGCCACGCTGAAAGCGCTTCCTTTGCGGGCCTGGTGTTGCCCGGGCCCAACATGATGACATGAGAGCCCTCAAGGGAATTGTCTCTGTACAGTTGTGCAAAGTGTGAAGCCGGATGCTGCGACACGTGGTTGGTCTGTAAGGCGGATGAAGAGCTGTCGAGGGTGCCGCCGACGATCTGCTTCACTTCCCCGGCATGGAGGTCGATGCACGGTCGGAACCGCGTCATGATGGTGGACTGGGATTTGTCGTGAAAGGCAGAGCTTTGGGCGCCTGAGTTGCTGTTTATCCTTGGTGTGTTGTAAGTTGATTGAGTCTATGTGAGAGAGAATAGTGTTACGATATGTGAAGTTGGGACCAGACGAGGTGCAAATTACAATTACATGAGGTACTTTTATCGTGCCCACTGCCGACTCAAATGTCACTGTCATTTGTTGCGGTGGGGCGGCTGCAGAAAAAAAGTGCTGCACATATGTATTTCCGTCCTCGGTCGATGGCACAGCGACGGAGCAGATAAAGTGTAAAGGCCGTGCATAATAATTGAATGCGTTGCCATGTTGGAGGCGTTCTTTTTACTGAGAAGAAGAAGGTGACTTTTGACAAGAATTGTTATCAGGAAGTACCATTCTCCGAGAAGACAGTTCGAGCCATAAGCTTTCTATGTGTGTACATACTGTGTGTACTCACTCCATCAGACAAGTCAGGCAGCCACATGGCCAGTGAGACCATTCGACCTTGACGGCCTTGAACATGACCGGGCAGGCAAAGGGCAATATCAAAATCTTTATCAATTGCACTGCCTTGCCATCGCACCGACTCGTAGAAGCACAAGTCCCATGATAGCTCTTCCGAGTCTCCAAATCCGCTCACTCTCGTCCCCACTCACTCATACCGACTTCTCAAGATGAAGCTACTAGCTACGAAGGAAAAAAAAAAAAGACTTTACACTTCCATCTCAGCTCAGCGACATTTCCCTACCAAATAACTACAATACGCCAGAGAAAGGAACACACATAAAAACGTGATACACAATGGCGTCACAGCCCGATTACTCCGTCTACCTCGTCACGGACTCGACGCCCGAGATCCTCGCCGACAAGCACCTCCCCACCGTCGTCGAGGCGGCTCTCCGCGGCGGCGTCACCATGGTACAGTACCGCGACAAGAAGGGCCGCAAGGACGATGTGGTCGCCATGGCGCGGGAGCTGCACCGCGTGACGCAAAGGTATGGCGTGCCGCTGCTGATCAATGATCGGGTCGATGTGGCGGTCGAGATTGGCTGTGAAGGCGTGCATATTGGGCAGGATGATATGGGTGCGTGGACGTGACGATGCCCGCTGTGATTTTAATTCTTCGTCTTCCACTACTCTATATCTTACATTCTCGACTCTTTCCCCTTGAAAGGAGAAAGACGAGAAAGAATTGGAATTCCATAACTTGTACTTGGCGTGTATAACGTGAATAGCAACACTGGTTTATAATTCTAACGTGAAATATAGAGTTCCAGCAGGCAAGACAACTTCTAGGACCGGCCAAGATTATTGGCGTGACGGCCAATTCTGAGGCCGAAGCCCTCTCGGCCTGCGCTGCCGGAGCAGACTATCTTGGTCTGGGCACCGTATATGCCACCGCAACGTACATCTCACCCAGACTCCCCCCCCCCCCGCCACCAAGCATTTGTTGTTTTAAAGGAAATACATCCTTTGCCCACTCGTGTTTGTCTTATTTGATATACATTCTCTAATCCGTTATTCGTGCGCCACCTGCCATGGAACACCGTCAAATAGGAAAAAAGACACCAAATCCATCATCGGTCCCTCAGGCGTACGCACCATCCTCAATGCCCTCCACGAAGCAGGCTATTCGTCCACTCCAACCGTCTGCATCGGAGGCGTCAATGCCACAAACGCGAGCGCGGTTCTCTTACAGAGCGCCTCCCCGCACAAGAGCCTGGATGGCATCGCAGTCGTAAGCGCCGTCATGGCCGCGGAGGATCCGGCCGCGGTGTCGAGAGATTTAGTAGGAAAAGTAATCTGCGCGAAGACTGCGGATGCTGTGGCAGCGGTGGGCAGGAAGACGCCCTTGTCGCATAATATGACCAACTTGGTGAGGAGTGCCTTGGAGCTCATTTTGACTGAATAGCTCTCCCCAATTCCCTGATACAAGTCAGACTGCTTCTTCATTCTACGTATAATACCGGCTGACAGAGATGTATGTCTCCCCCCTCCCCCTTGTAGGTCGTCCAGAACTTTGCCGCCAACGTGGCCCTCTCGATAGGCGCCAGCCCCATCATGGCCAACTACGCCGAAGAAGCCGCCGACCTGGCCAACCTGGGCGGTGGTGCTCTTGTCCTCAACATGGGGACGGTCACACCTGATGGTATCAAGAACTACATCCAGGCCCTCAAGGCGTACAATGCGGCCAAGAGGCCCGTCGTTTTCGACCCAGTAGGGTACGAGCATTCCTCCCTTTCTCCCCGGCCTTCTGTTTTTTGTCGACTTTGTAGCTTTGTACATCTCTATATATCTACAATACTTCGCAGCAGTGCAAACCCGGTCGGCTAACCTCATCATGATTCCCAGCGCCGGCGCCACATCCGTCCGTCGCTCCGCCACCCAAACTCTCCTCTCCTCCGGCTTCTTCACCATCATCAAGGGCAACCAAGCCGAGATACAGACCGTCTACGGCGCAACCGTCACCCAGCGCGGCGTGGATTCCTCCGGATCATCCCTAAGCATTGCCCAGCGCGCGACTCTGGTGCAGTCGCTCGCCCGCCAGAGACATTGCGTCGTGGTGCTGACGGGCCCCACGGATCTCATCAGCGATGGAAGACGCACTCTCCGCGTTGACAACGGGAATGAATTGCTCGGTACTGTCACGGGGACGGGCTGTACGCTTGGTACGGCGGTGAGTGCCATGGCTGCGGCCTATGAGGCTGATGCGCTGGTGGCTGCCGTGGCGGGGACAGTCATGTTTGGGGTGGCGGCTGAGAGGGCTGCGCGGAGGGAGGACGTCCGAGGTCCGGGTTCGTTTGTTCCTGCGTTTTTGGATGAGTTGTATGGGATTCGGTGCGAGACTGGACGGGGGGATCTTGGGTGGTTGGATATGGCTAGGGTTTCTGTTGTAGAGGTTGAGCAGGAGTAATGCTTTTACGAAGCAAGCTTGGATAGCTAAGTATATGGGGCAAGGTTTTCTGATGGACATGAATGTTTGATGAAAAGGCACACGTGAGTAATTGTATGTATTAAGAATAAACATAATAGGTCCTGTCCAGGTATAAATGACCACTGTACTACTCGGGATAGGCATATGTTGGCGCCGTGACAGAGATCTGAGATGGATGCTGAAAAATCAGGGGATATCAATGTACTTCAAATGCACCAAACTCCAATTCTGCCTCCGCTCCGCTGAAAAAATAAAAAGGAAAAAAAGGAAAAAAGAAAAAAGGTTAGGTGAGGGACAGTCCGGGACAAGTCAAAAAGAAGTTACCAAGATCAGGTAACACGCCTGATGAACTGTCGTGCATCCCATGTTTGCCTCCGTCGTAGACTCGCCACCACGACTGTAGACTTACAAGTCAATTGCATGATTCCCGACAGCCGACTCGCGAGAAAAAGGCGTGTTGGATATAAGTGTCGTTCACAGTATGACGAGTCCGTGGCGCCAACACGCAACACGACCACCTACGCAGCCAAATCCATAAGACCATGGCTCTCGTCAACCGCCCACGGCGCAACCCCAATAACATCCCTCCACGCCACATCGCTCTCAGCACCCCCAAGCACATCCCCCATCCCATCCCCCATAGCGAGAGCCGACCCCCCCTCAAGATGCATACTAACAAGCCCCTGCGCCGTCCTCATAAGCCTTACCAGCCGCTCCAGGGGATCCTCAGTCGCGCATCGATCCGGAGACAGGAGCCCGCTCCTGCGCTGATCAATGACGTCGTTCACATGGTTGATTTGCCGGTCGAAGATGGTCACCATGTCGAGTTCCTGGATAATGCTATGGAGATCCCACCCGGGGAGTTGCAGCGTGAGGAGCTTAATCCCCGTGATGAGCGTGTAAGCCATGTCGGAGGCCATGATGATTAAGAACTGGGGTCCCTCGACTTCGGGTTTCGCGAAGCGGATTTCGAAGAATTCGTTGAGGGATCTGATGCATGACCAGAGGAGTTGGAGGCGGTCTGATACTGGCATATTTTCGGGGTGACATCGTTGGTCCGAGATGGCGAGGTCTTTGAGGAGGGTTTCGGCGACGGCGATGTGGCATAGCAATGTTGCTGGACCGCCATGATATTAGCAATGGAGATGGGTGGCCTAGTATATGGGAGAACGTACGATTGTGGGCTAGATGAGGTGGCAGCGATGCTTGAAAGGTATCCAACTCGTCTTGGAAGGTCTGGATGACCATGACGAGAGGAAGAGATATGGCTGGTGCCATGCCATTGCCTACCATTGCGGTGGAGATGGTCTGCGAGAGTTGCTGGATCTTGATGAGCTGGATGAGGTATTCATCCGAGGGGTACTCCATGGTGGCTTGGATGACTTTGGAGCAGTAGTCGAGCTGGGTTGTGTTCATAAAGACGTCTGGTTTTTTGTTGGTGGTGAAGACGCTACAAGCCGCCGTTAGTTCAGATGCTCTCACATTTCTCTTTCATGTACACAGGCTTTTCTTTCCACCAGAGAACAAGCAGACCGATTCGATGGAACTTGGTAAAAAGAAAAAGAAAAAATAAAAAAAAAGAAAGAAAAAAAAAGGAATAAGAGCAGCACTTACATCGTGTTGAGGTAATACGTCCCAGCGTACGCCCTCAGATGATCCAGCGGCCCATACGTAGGATCCTCTCCCTGCGACCCATACGACATGGCACTCAAGTTCACACACATTGATCTCGCAAGGAACAACAAATTCGTCACCTGTGGGCTCTTCAACGCAAAGTACCACCACCCAATAAGCAGTTCCACCGCCTGCAGCATATCCAGACTCCTCGTCCCATCCACAATCGACGCCTTGCCAATATCTGCCAAGAGCTCCTCCCCAAGTTTACTCTGCCGGGTCGCGTCAAAGACCGAAGCGCTCAGCATGACCGCCTTCCACACAAACGGTCGCTGGGCGCGCAGATCCACCGAGGACATGTCCCGCGGGATAACGACAAACGGGAAAAGATGCGCAAACATGTCCCGGTATACCATGAGGAGCATCTCCCCCTCAGAGGCCAACGGCCAAGGCGATTCCAAGACCTTCATGATTTCGGGACTCCATGCCGATTCTTGGTGCCCGTCGGAGCCGCCTGCGGTGGGACTGGGCGATGGGAAGAGGTGCTCAAAGGAGTACATGTCAGATCTTTCAGATCTTTCGGATGGTTTGGATGGTTTGGATGGAGAGAGTCGTGAGGAGGTGGGGGAGCAGGAGGTGGCATTGCTGACGGAGGTGTTGCTTGGCTGAGCGCCTTCGAATTGTGAGGATAGTTCATCGAGTCTCTTTTCGAGCTCGGCTACTCTGGATCTCTTGGGTCGCTTCTTCACGCGGGGAGGGGCCGGGAGACGAGAAAAGCAATCTTTTTTAAGTCGGTGACATCTATTTTGCGGGGCAACGAGAGTCAGAAAAGCAAAACACAATGTCTTTTATGGGATTCAACAGCAACAGCTAAGGTTTGCGTGTCGGGACAAGGGAATTTCTTTTTACCTTTCGCATTTCTCGCCCCCGTCTGCCCTCGGTATACACCGGGCCTTGGCCTTGGCGCAGGTCGTACAAGCTTTAGGCCCTTTCTGTGATATTGGTTGCATATTGGACTTGGAGGGTTGGTCTTCAGGTTGAAGTCAGTGTCAAGGTCGGAGCAGGAAATGGGTATCTTTTTCTGCAGCCGATGATCTGAGCATGTGCCAGGACTGGACTGGACTGGAACTTTTGCTGGAGGAGGTGTCTCGCAGTAGATATTCGCGGAGTTCGTGTGAGTTGAAGAAGTCGTTGCTAAGTCTGAGTGGTCACCAGCACATCATATGGTTGACCATTCAAGCCAGTCGACGTAGGCAAGAGAAGCAATCAATTCGGTTCAATCGGTTAGGGACATTAGAAGCAGAGCAAAAATGAAATCTCGACCCAAAAATGAAGGCTCAATTATGGTCTCAATGGCTCAGAGTCAAAAGTCAAGGGGCTACAAAAGAAGTCCAGCCTCGGCCCCTCCGCAATGGTCGGTGATGGCCAGCTTCAAGGGGTCTCACCATGATTGCGCTTTCAGTTGACGTCGCAGACCCATGACATGCTTCAAGCTTGTTTTTCGAGCGTACGATCCAAGCGCCGTCCCAGTGACAAGTCAATAGCGCCATGAACCCGGTTGCTTTGCGGGTTGCGTTGCGGTGGCTGTCCAGTGTCAACTTTAGCAGCGGTGCGGACTACAAAGTTGCGCCGTTGCTCCGTTCCACATCAGAGGCAGGCGTTTGAAACACTGGTCGTGGTTGTGAGCCAATCAATGTGCATTTCCGCAGTAGTTCATAACTTCATGGTGTTCCACCCCGCCACTTAAAGTGCCACGTCAATGGTCTCGGCTCCCCGTGCTGTAAATCGGCTCCAACTTCCCACGTGTCTATCTCCGGGAGAAATTCCTCAACATGTTCAATTCGCGTGCAATTGCTTTCCCCCTTGGGCCCCTGACCTCTCTAACCCCCGTCAACTGCCATTACGTCCGGAGATCTGTCTGAATTGGGGAGATATGGCTAATTATGTGGTTTTACATGTGCCGCGCCGGCAACCGAGTACGGCAACCGAGTGCAGCAGCCGGCATAGTACCCGGCACCGGCAACGTGCATCATCATTGATGGCAATTTGGCGGCGCTAGATGACGCTGGTCCTCAAAATCTTGCAGGGCTAGCATCAGGTATTTATGAAGTACATAATAATAACGCCATGTAACAGCACTGTCAATCTTGGCGCGGTCTACCTATGTACCTACATACCTATACCCACTGTGTACCCCGACTTCCCCATACTCTGGCCAATCTTCTGGTGGATAAACTAGACTTTGACGAGGTGCTAGACCCCTAGTGGTCTCATTTCTCTGTGCAGTATGTTATATTAGACGATCGTATTGCAAGCCTTTGCCAATGAATATTGCGTCACGTTGCACCCAGACGGGCCTTGAAGTTCAAAAGAGTCCAAAAGAGGCAAGTCGTTGATCGTGTAGCATCAAGTTATCGACCATCGCTGCTTAGCGGGAACATGCCAACGTCGCTTCACCTCGTCAAAAAATCATGGTTTCACCGGCATGCAATCATAGATGTTGAACCCAGGTGGAAAGCTATAATTGACTACATACAAGATAGCCACGACGAGGTTGAGTGCCTACTTGGCCTGCTCATGCCGCAGGCCCATTACTATATGCATTGTAGAGCCCTCATACATCTCAATCCCTGGCTTCCTTTTGAGCATTGGACGCAAACAAGAGTGACCCGAAAAGGTGAGATATACATATTTGCAAGTGGGGCCAGTAGTTGAGGCTCATGGTAAATCCAGACCATGACCTTTTACAGCTCCCACGTCGAGGACAAGACCAAACTTTATCTACAAATGATCCTGAATCCTCCATCTTCGTATCAACATGAAAGCACTCTAGTCTTCCGTTCACACCTCAACAATGCAGCGACAGCAAGCAACACAGCTTCACTGCGCGGCGACTTGGCCATAAGCTCCTGCATTGTCCATGGCATGGCGTTCGAGCAAGGCTTCCGTAATGCTGCTGTTTCCACGTCCATTCGCCTTCATCTCCTTGGCTGCCTGCTCAATGCCGAGCTGTCGATCTGTCCACAGGGGCTCTTCTACCTTGCCTTGTTCTCCCACGCCAATGAATCCGCCCTCGGCAGCCCATTGCGACGTGCGCTTGATACCGAGACGATCCCATATCTGGTCAACGGCTTCCACGAGCTCATCACGGTATTCCTTGGTGTGCCCGGGCGTAGGCGTTATGCGGAGTCTCTCCTGGCCAACGGGGACGGTCGGGTAGTTGATCGACTGCACGTAGATGTGGTAGTCTTGAAGAAGCATGTCGGACGCCGCCTTGGCCAGCTCAGCATTCCCAACTAGTATCGGGATAATGTGCGAAGGGTTAGGAATGACTGGAATGTCCCTGTTGTTAAGTTCCTCCTTGACAGCGCGCGTGTGCAATTGCTGCAGCTTACGATCGCCATCGTACTCCATCTGGTATTCGATAGATGCCTTGGCGCCTGCCATGGTAGCTGGCGGAAGCGACGTGGTAAAGATGAAACCGGGCGCCAAAGATCGGATCATATCCACCAATTTTCCGCTGCCGGCAATGTAGCCCCCAACACATCCATAGGCTTTGCCAAGCGTGCCTGTGATGATATCAATGCGGTCCATGATGGTGCCTCGAGGTAAGCCCTTCTGATGAGCCTCCCAGTCAAGATGCTCGGCCACGCCAGCGCCCTGTGGCCCGTACATGCCGACGGCATGGACTTCATCCAAAAAGGTAATGGCACCATACTTGTCGGCCAAGTCACAGATCTCTTCAATGGGGCCAAGAGAGCCACACATGCTGTATACAGACTCAAAAGCAATGATTTTGGGAACATGGAGGGGCAAAGACGCAAGCTTGGCCTCGAGATCCGCCACGTCATTGTGCTTAAACACAATCTTCTTGGTGCCTGAATGGCGAATACCCTGAATCATAGATGCGTGGTTCAAGCTGTCAGACAAGATGACACAATCTGGCATCTTGCTGCCAAGTGTCGCGAGCGTTGCATCATTGGCCACGTAGCAAGAGCTGAACACGAGAGCAGCTTCTTTGGCATGCAACCTAGCCAAAGTGCCTTCGAGTTCGATGGCGTGTCTATTGTGTCCAGAGATATTTCGAGTTCCACCGGCGCCGGCGCCGTACTCGTCCAGTGTCTGCTTCATTTTGTTGAGAACCCGCTTATTTCGGCCCATGCCAAGGTAGTCATTGGCACACCAAACCGTGACCCGTTCGTCCTTGTTTGCCATGTGGGCGCGAGGGAATTCCTTAGCAAGACGATTGATGTTGTTGAAGTAACGGTAAGACTTGTCATGGTGTTTCTTGTCCAGCTCGGCAGTGTAGAAGCCCTCGTAGTCGAACTTGCCAATGGATGCATTGTGCCCGAGGGCGTGGCGCACTATGTACAGCATTATGATCAGCAAGTGAACTTGACGCATTTGGAGAACATTTCCGCATCTAAATACGCACCATTCTCGTGACCTTCTATAATAGGCGCGTCAACAGTCCTGGCCTGCGAAAGCCGGCTGGTATGAATGCGAGCCTTGTTGGCCTTGGTGTGGCTGGTAAAGGCACGGAATCCTGTCGCAGCAACACCGGCTCTAGCCGACTGAACCGCCATTGCCTGGCCCATGACGGGGCAGCGATGCGCGAGGACCTGAAGGTTGGACATGGTACCTCCGCAGTGCGACGGCTTCGGCCGGGCTGACGTAGACAGAGCACGGAGACTAGCAGGCGAGGCGGCCTTCAAAAAGGGACACATGGCCTTGGACTGGCGAAG
This sequence comes from Claviceps capensis, assembly GCA_018360045.1. Lineage (NCBI taxonomy): Eukaryota > Fungi > Ascomycota > Sordariomycetes > Hypocreales > Clavicipitaceae > Claviceps > Claviceps capensis. The sequence goes on along the minus strand of SRPN01000098.1, from coordinate 32,502 downwards.
AAGCGAATCCATCGTTGCTTGGAGTTTAATTGTCCAAGGCGTGGTAAGCTGTAGCCGATGGTAATAAGGCAGGTCGAAGTGTGTCTCAGGGGCTTCTCAATGAATTTGCGACTGACAATGACCCAACAGGGGGTTTCAAAAATGAATGCGGAGAATACCGACCTGACGAATGTGGGACACTGCAGCGGCTGAAGTACGCTGGGAAGCCAACGTTGGACGCGTCTAATTCGACTCGCAAGACCTTGCAAAGCGACTCTCGAAATTTTTAAGATGGAGTTTCGAAATGTGAGACTTCGAGAAGGAGGAGGACGCCTTGAGGTTGTGTCGGCAAGGGAAAGATGGGGAACTGGCTTTTCGCCCCAGAAGGCCAGCCAGTTCCCAGCAGCCTCGTCGTCAGCTAAAGGCTCCACTCTCTGCGCATTTGACCGGCCCCATTGGCTGATAGCCATTGAACGGCTCACAAGTTTCACGTCTAAAGTTCATCATGCCGCCGCCGGCCGGTTACTCTCTAATGCCTCGACTCTCATTGGCCAACAGTCCGACAGGCTCAGCCGGGCACCCGGCTGCAACAGGTTCCGGGCACTAGAAATACAGGCTACACGGTACATAGGTACCTACGTACATACACACTTCGTTTCCGCTTGCGTACTCGGTTCCGTGCAGTACCTGCCTGCCTGCCTAATGAGGCCGACAAGTTGTGAGTCGGGATTTTGAAGACATCAAAGAGATGTCACAGAGCAGACGCCGACCACACCTTCGATCCAACTTTTTCACTACCTTTAGGTGCCTCATCTGCAATTTGTTGAAGTGATGTTCTACTCTGCTCTCTGAGCCATGCTGCTAACTGGTCTTATCACTGCTTGGCCACTATGCTCTCGAGCTCAGTGACTTCGCTGTGTAGCGTTCGTGCCCTATGTCTAGTCACTGGGGCATCTTGTTGAACCAGAGATATTCGAATTGAGTTTTTCCAACGGCCTCACGACCTGTTTTGACAAGTAGGGAGCTGTCATCACGGGATAACATAGGAGGGTACAAGCTGTCTGCGCCCATTCTTTCTGCAACTGTCATGTACACTGAGTGATCGCGCGCTTATTACCAATCAAAATCGTAAAGACACAGTGATGTCAAGTATATGTGTCATTATTTTACGAAAGAAATGATCATAGACTTGAGGGACGCCGAGATCAAAGTGGTGTTGCTCAAAAGAGTCAGGCTCAGCTCACTTGCCAATTCACCATTCATTGCACGGAAACAAAGCAGAGGCGCTCAAGTGAACGATAGTGAAGATGAGGCAGCCGAGGAAGGGCATCATACAAGTAAATGTATGGGCATTTGCGTTCATGATGTATTGACCAGCCAAAGGCGGTATACCGGGAACTTACGTCGCACAACCCACCACGAGCCATAGGAATGTGCTCGACGATCGAGCATTAGATCGGTCTTTTCGAGTGGCAGCATGGTATTTCTGTATACGCACTTGCTTTATTCCATCTCTTCAAGTCAGTATTGATGGTCGATACACAGGATACAGCAGTCCTCGTCTCCATCGGCTCATCTGTTTTTGACCATGCTAAGACCCATAATGTTGTTCAAGTGATTCTAATTCGATCTGTGCCATCTCTCCGTCCCGTCATCTTCGCCACCTTGTAGTCGAAATAGCTGCTTTTTCATTTCAAGGAAGTCGCCCATCATCGCGTCACTCAATTCTGGCGTCGCTAGCATGCAAACAATTATGTCATATGCATTGTAAGTTGTAACTATCCCAGTCGTCTTCAACAGAAGCCATGGCGAAAAGCTACCAGAATGCATGACAGAGGAATGTAGAGGAAATGGCATTTTACGCAGGCACGTGCCACACTCTCTCGCGTCTAATACAAGCTGCATTTTCCAACGTCGAGTCAAGAAGGCATGTAATGTTTTGTTCGGTAATATAGAATTCCGTCTTTCACGAAGCAAATCAAGAGAGCACGTAATCCTAGGTTCCATACAATGTACACTTCAATCTGTCGTCAACAATGAGCTGCATACTCTAAAGCAAGGACATTTGCTGAATGCAATGATCCATATGTATCATCCGCCAACTCACCATAGCCTATATACATCCAAAAGGACCAAGAGAGCAAGTAATGCTGTGTCTAGTATTATGTTATGAACTCCCGCCCTCCATCGACGACGGCTTACTCCTCCTCACTTGCGTTTTAAACTCGGTCCGCGGCATTTCATTCAACTCATCCATCGTCTTGGTCAATTCATCAATGCTCATACGAGCAAGAGTCTCCGCTTCCAAGACCCCAGATATCAACGCAACGACAAATCTGTCATTTTCGGCCAAATCGACCAGCGTACTCCAATGCCTACTGTCGGGCAGAAAGCCGAGGTTGAGGCTCTGGCGAGTCGCGTGGATCGAGTCGGTGATCTTGTTCAGGACTTCGGCTAGCGTTGCTTCCGGGTACGTGGGATGCCGTTCCAATACCCCGTCTAATTTCCCGGCCACTTTGTCTCGAAATTTGTCTTTGAGAGGACACTTGATTGAGGTACTGAAGGGATTTTGTTTGTCTTGCGTTTGTGCTTGTACTGGCGGTTTTGTGGACTGGGAACCATCGGGTTCGGAAGCTGCTGGAGGCTTTGATGAGTCGCGCGCGTCGTGGCCGAAATATGTTTGCGCTCCGGGAATGGGCATCAAGGGTGACGAATGCTGTATGCTTGCCTGGAGAGGAACGATTGGTCAAGAAACATAATTTCGCAAACGGATAGGAGAACGTACTTTGGAAGCAGCAACATATATAACACCTTGAGCAGGAGCAACTGCAGGAGCAACTGCAGGAGCAACTGTAGGAGCAATTGTAGGAGCAACTGTAGAAGCAACTGCAGGAGCATACATAGGATGTGAAGATGGCTCCGCAGCTGGCGTGGTTCCATTTTCGCCAATTGGTTGCATTGGTGATTCCGCCAAAAGTTGGGAACCGGCCGCGCGGCGTAACTGACCATCGGCAACGGCCTCGTTCAATGTTGGAGAAGGAATGGCTACATATGTAGCAGATACGTTGTGAGCTGCATTGTTTGGACCGGGGTTCGTGGATCGAGAAGATCGATAGTCGTTTAAATCTTTCAGTCTCTGGAATTCCTCGGGGTTGCTGTGCCGAAGCTGATGCATTCTGACCATGTTGTCGGCCTCTATTTGCTCCTCTAGAGACAAGGGCGCCTTTTCATCTTCCTCCTCATAAGTGTCTGTGGAAACTATTTCTCGAATAAGACCATCAGAGCCGCTATGGCGGATCAGTTCGTCAAGGATACTGTCCTGTCCAATGTGGCTCGTCAAATCTTTCGGTTGTGTCTCGATGAGGTCGTGCTTCATTATCTCGAGTTTTTTATTGCCCCAGCTGATGGGATTTTTCTTGTCCACGACCCGCGAAGCAAGTTGCGCTTTGAACACCGAATTGCCATGCATATCGTGCTCGAATGTGCCGGCAGTGACAAAATGATAAACAGTGACTGGTTTTGTTTGACCGATCCGATAGGCCCGTCCCACGGCTTGCTGTTCTTGCACTGGGTTAAATCCAAAGTCAAAGATGACCACACGGTTCGCTCCATGGATGTTGAGACCGACACCACCAGCCTTGGTCGATATCAAGGCAACTTCAGCCTGACCGCTGTTGAATGTTTTGATCAAGTCCTGCCGTTTTTTGATGGGATATTCCCCATCCAGTTTCTCAAACTCTCTTTTCTGGCTTAAAAAAAGGTCGTTCAAGTACTTCAGAGTCAGGAGCGAATGGGTGAATACAAGCACTTTGTCGCCTTCGTTTCGAGCGTGATCCAAGATTTTGATCAGCATTTCAATCTTAGTAGACGCAGATGGGATACTCCAATCATTACCAAATGAAAGAAGAGTGTCTCTTACAATGCTCTCAGCAAGAGCAGGCTGTTCATTATGAAGAGTCGACTGTTCATTAGTAAGAGCCGGCTCTTCATTAGCAAAAGCCGGCTGTTCCTTAGCCTTGCAATAATTCATAGCGAACACACAAGGATGAGCGCAGATCGTCCTAAGCCTAAAAACGTGATCAAATATCGCGGCTTGCTTGATTCTACCTTGCGTCATTCTTTCGCGAGCAGCTGACAAGTAAAGGTTGTACAATGAGACTTGCAAAGGCCGTGGCGCGACGCACAAAACAAACTCCCGTTTTGGTGGCAAGTCCTCTTCCATGCAGCTCTTGATCGTGGCTCGATGTACCTTTGGCGCAACTGTTTGCTTCAGGACCTGTAGCATTTTCAGGGCCCTGCGCTTCTCGGAGCCAACGCTTCCGGCGCTTAGGCCCTGCTGGATGGGATTCGCATAAATGCAGCGAAATTCGGATAATGGACCCAGGTAATTGGGCGCTACCCAGTCGATCATAGAATGGTACTCTTCGATATTGTTCGCCAGAGGTGATCCGGTCATGGCAATCCTGCTCATAGTTCGAAACCGAGAACACACAGCGTGAGCCTGTGTGTCGGGGTTCTTCAAGGTGTGAGCTTCATCGGCAACAACCAGATTTGGCTTCTCAAAGAAAAGACTTTCACGCGCTCGACCGTAAATCGATTTCAGCATGGTATAACCGATCACCAAGACGCCGCCGTTTTGTGACCATTGTTCAGCTGTGGCCACGCGCTCCTCACCAGACATGGTTGAATCGATCGCATATGGGCCACCTAGAATTCTGTCAACATCCCATAACAACAACTCATCAATCCAATTGTTGACCAGTCCAGCAGGACAAAGAACCAGCGTCTTGGATTGCTGAAGATCACTGGGTATTTGTGATGCAGTGCTCGGGTCCAACGATCTACTCGCTTCTTGAATGGCCACGAGGAGTGTGATGACTTGCATAGTTTTACCGAGACCCATACTGTGCGCTAAAAGACATCCTTGACGAAGAGCTGAATCTTGAATGATCTGATTCCACATGAATCGGACACCGTCGATTTGATGATCTTTTATACGGTCACCAATGTACTGATTTATATATATAAATGACTGGTCGTCCTGCTTGGATTCGTTGATGATGAGGCGGGACTTGTCGCGGGACATTATGGTAGCGCTGCCCAAATTGGCGCGAAGACGAAGACGGCGAGCCTCTAGCTCCTCAGCGCGACGCTCCTCGCGTTCACGAAGGTCTATAGCATCTTTATTTTGAATGATTTCTTTCCGTGCGGATCTTCGCATGTTGATAACAGGCGTACTTTCGCCTTCCGCGTCCCCGCTTATGCCTTCAACATCAGACACGTCTTCGCGCCAGATCTGGTTGTCTTCAGGGAATAGTGGCGCCATCTGGGTCAGAAAGTCATGCCAAACCGCCCAACTGTTTCCACCTCGTTGAGTCCTCAGTCTCTGAATCGAAGCAGACTTCAGATTGACCAGCCTCGATTCTTTCAAGTTTTTGACCTTCAAGAAGCATAGAAACAGTCTTGATACATCAAAGGCCAGAGTATCTGGACTTTTCTCCGCAAGACGACTAATGTCTTGAATCGGAGAGCTGATGTATCTAGCTACTGTCAAGTTGAAAGACTCTTCGACCCCATTTTTCCCCACAAGCTCAAGAACAGCAGACCGTCTCAAATGTCCTAATCTCCAGAGGAGAGAGATTACCAGGGCATATCGCTCTTTCTGTTTCGACCAATAGCTGGGTGGGTGACTAGCAATGCGCTTGACATCATGATACTTCGCTGGCCATGACAGAGCTTTTGTTTGCGAGGGCGGCTCCGGCTCCGGCTCCGGCTTGTTGCGCTTCGTTACTATACTTTTCGATTCTGGGTCAACAAGTGTGGCACGGCGCCTTTTAGAAGCGCCAACATCTGTGTCGACAATGTTTGGTCTTCCCGTCGGGGAGTTGGGAACGCTAGAGTCAATTTGTGTCAAGTCGATGTAGAGGGGAGATGCAGGGTCCATGACTGGGCTCTGGGATCGTTTGAGAGGCATAGTAGGAGAGAATTGTGCTAGCTCAACGTGGGGAGCTGCCTCATCCACCGGACCGTCGTCAACGATGAAGCTCTCATCATCAGAACTTGTCAAAATCTCCTCATCCGATAAGACTTGTCCAAGTTTGCGTTTGAGAGGGGCTTTTTTTGTGAGCGGAGCCATCAACTTTGGCGGCTTTGCAGGTGCGAATCTCGAGTTCAAAATGTCGGCCAGCCATGATTGATACAATCGATCTTCTACGCTCTGTTCCAAGCACTTTGCTTGCAGACGGAGATGCCGCTCTCTTTCCCAGGCTTGCTCCATAATTTCCGCCCGGAGCGTCTTAATTCTGTTATCACACCTTTTGGCTTCTTTGACAGCTCTCACGAAAAGCTCAAGTTTCGTGCCACGCCTAGACGCGTCTTTCCACAAAGAGTTCGCCTTACGACAGTACTTTGGAAGCTTTCTCTCATTCCAGTCTCTTTCCACTCCAGAAACCTCTTCATCCAGAATTTGTTGAACCTTTTCCGACGATAGGAGACTTGAGCTTGCTTGAAGCCTTTTCTTTACTTCGGCTTGTTCCAATTCCATCTCTTCTCGCGTTTCCTTGTCCAGCTCGTCTGGCAGGTCGTCAAGTTCCAAGATCTTGTCCGACTCGCTGAGGGAACCACTTGATTTAACGAGGCCCGCGCCGCCATCCAACGCATTCATGTTGCGACTGTTTTTAACGAGCAGACGCCTCATCAGTTTGTCGATGACCCGTCTTTTTCCAGGAGGGAATCTGGTAGGCACCGCAGTGCGAATCTCCTTTCCTTCTCCGTGCAATTGGCATGTTAGTGGTATACGTGGCGATCTAACATGTCTCACATGAATGACCCCTTTCCCTAGATACGCAAACTTGCCCTCGCTGTCATGCAAAGAAGCGGAGTCTTGAGTACCGAAGAGGGGATTTGCTTCATCATAATGGAAATTGTCAGCTTCAGTCGGAAGAGGAACGGGTAATAGGTTTACCGGCTGTTCCTGTAATTGCTGAGGCGCGACTCTTTTTCTCTTCAACTGATTTGATGGAGTGCTACCGTCGGAAATCGCAGAAGGCAAAGAAGACTGTGCTGAGATGTCAGGTTTGGACGGCTTGCCACCGACGACGCCCTTGGTCCGCACACCATGAGGATCCCCAGTGTTATCATGAGAAGTGAGAGGGTTAGGCTTCGGAGCTGTAGATGCAAAAGTAGGCGTGACAACGGCTGGTTCGTCTACTGCCAGTGGTTTCTGCAGTACCAGAACGGCATTCGATTGCGTAGTAGTTCGCATAGGCGTTGATGTCTCTCGAACATGGTCATGCGATTGCCGCTCTTCACTTTCGCGTCCGTCAAAATGGTCTAGCTTCCACTGCTGAAATAATCTGCTTCGACGCCGCAGCTTCATGACAGCTTCGCCCAAAGCATTTTTGTGCTTGAGAAGCCTGACATTCAGGGTTTGGTACAGTTCATTCCGCAGATCGTGCCCGCTGGCTTCTCCGACAAGATCGTATGTCAGCAGACTGTGCCCATCGATCTCATTTTCTCGAATTCTACTGGCGAATTCTCTGAGGTCGCGTGAGCAAGGGCGAGAAGAAGAACAAAGGCACAATATCACAGCATCCTCATCCCACAGAAAGGGATCTGTATGCCGGGTGTCCTCCATGGACTAGTGGCATCGAGAGACCCCGATCCAATGCTCTGATAAATCAGGCGTGTCAGCAAGCCTCAGGTAAGATGAAACGCTAAACGAGAAAAGGCAGATATGGAAGCTCTCACCCTGAAACCAAGGTAGACCTGCGGCATGTGAGAAGTAAGACCAAGAGAGGAAACTTGAACATACCTGGAACTACGCGAGTTTCAGCGGCTACAATTGATGGCCCCCTGGCCAATAGTGGCTTTAATTTTGACCTCGGGAAATCAGAATATGGTACTTGGGAACCAGATCGATCAAGCTCTGCACTTCATCTTTGTTCTTGTGAACTTTATACGTAGTGATGAAACTGCCAAGCATGGAAGTCGGTGCGCTGTTGGGTGGTTCGGAGTTCCACTTGTTTACCATTCAGTGAAGTGGAGTGGCACGTGATAAGTGGAGTCGATGCCTGCGATCAAGCAAGAAGGGTGGACGCAGGACCTACATGTAACAAACCTACCTACAACCTAAGGTATCTTACGGGTATCTGTCTGAGAATACATACCATCATACACTGAAGATACGGATGATCATGAACTTGTATCATCTAGTATTCTTCTGGGTGTTGCTAGATATATACTCAACTACATGCTTTATTAGGTGTGCGCTGTAGGGAATGACAGGGCGTGGATACCTGATGTTCAATGGAAGCGATCAACAAAACGAATTGGGGCTTGTCTGGCACAATCCCAGTTGATGCGCATTGGAGGGAGATGCAATAAAAGCCGCGAATCAATTCCATCCTGCGCCTTGTCTATCGTCAATGTCTTTTTGTCTTCGCTTTGAGTGCTCACGGAGTACCTACAGAAAAATAGTGGATGAGGGGTGCAAAAAGGCAAGCAAAGGTCCTCACAAGACCTCGACTGCACACCAAGACGACGATCGACGATAGAGACTCAAGAGACAGCAGTCCACCCTGGACTACTACAAGACTTGACAACTAGAACCGAAGAGCCCAACTCGCATAAACCGACTATGTACTTAAAACTGAGCAAGAGGGTGAAAAGTCTCATGGCCAAAGCCTCTCGTGCGATGCCAGACAATATCCTCAAGGCCCAAGGGTGAACGCACGTCTGGTTGACCACAGAACTCTGGGAACCATCTATAACCTTCTGGCCCACCGGATCGCATGCCAACCAAGAAGAGACTCTGACGTCTGACAGCCAAGATGCAACCCGACTAAACACCCATTGTACGGAGTATGGTACATACCTTCTAATGCCGAGTGGCCCCGCATTTCGTCAGCAAGCGGAACGTGAGGGGCGAAGCGACGCGATTCCATTTGGAGGGCTGTGATAGACTGCAACCTATTTGTGCCTCATCAACTGGCGTGAACATCGTCCCATTGCTCCGATCAGCCGCATCGAGTTCCAGTTCCGACTTAGGGAAATAAGAGAAGAAGAGGAGCAGAGAATCGAAGTATAAAATGAGAGAGAGCATGCCCCCGCCCCTGACGAGTGTCGAGCGAGCGACTCTTGCACAAATCGTGAAGGACTGGGCGTCTGGTCACGGCCTCGTAGTCAGACCGCCACCTGCGGTGATTGCAGCAGAAGCAGATCCCGCCCAGGTCGCTTCGGTGCCCGCGCCCGTGACGCTATTCCCGAGTGATTTCCCCAGAAACGCCTTCATACAAGGCTTGGCGGCACAGAAGGCGTATAACGAACTGTACGCTGCCGTGAGCAGAGACGAAGACTTCCTGGCAGACATTGTGAAGCAGTACGTTGTCTGTACAGCGTCTTCCATACGGATTCTCGCCCTGTACTGACAATTCTTTCACCAGGGTGTCCGATGAGTTTGTTCACAGCCTGTGGAAGGTCCATCAGGATGTCAAGTCGGAGGGCTACACACAGGTGAGAGCCTAGATGCATCTATCTGTCTGCAAGCAAATCGAGACGATGAAATAATAGGGGTTCTGATGTCCAATTAGCCGCTGTCGCTGGGCCTGTTTAGGTCGGACTATATGGCTCACGCAGACGTCTCTACACCTGCTGAAGATCAGCTAAAGCAAGTAGAATTCAACACAATTGCCTCATCATTCGGCGGCCTCTCGGTTCGCACGGCACAACTCCACTCGTATCTGGCCAAAACTACCTATCCCTTTTTGCAGCAGCCTGTTCCCGACGGCACGTTAGACCTGCCGGAGAACAGGGCCGTCGAAGGACTCGCCGGTGGCTTGGAAGCCGCGTATCACGCCTATGGTGCTCCTGCGGCTGAGCACACCAAGTGCATCATCTTCCTCGTACAAGGAGAGGAGCGCAATATCTGGGATCAACGCCACCTCGAATATCAACTGGCCAAATCTTCACCAGCCATTATAGTCTTTCGCTTGGCATTTGCTGACATCATGAAGTACACTACTCTGGCTCCGACAGGGAAACGCCAGCTTCTGTACAGCAGCCCAAGCAATCCAGGGGTAAAGCATGAAGTCGCCGTGGTCTACATGAGAGCAGGCTACGGCCCTGGTGACTACCCAAACCACGAAGCTTGGGAGGCCAGATACCACATGGAACGCTCCCACGCCATCAAGTGCCCCTCGGTCTTATCACAACTGGCTGGGACGAAGAAAGTGCAGCAGGTGCTGGCCACTCCTCGCTCTTCAACCGAGGCATCAGTTTTGAGCAGGTTCATTCAAGATAACACTCCCTCGGCCACGGAGCTGTGGAAGACTTTTACGAACATTTACCCCATGGACGAATCCGAGGTTGGACTGGCGATGCGTAAAATGGCGCTTGATCCGGAACAGTGCGAGAAGTACGTACTAAAGCCGCAGCGAGAAGGAGGCGGCAACAATATTTATGGCAAGGCTATCCCCAACTTTTTGAAGTCAACATCATCGTCTTCTTGGGCATCATTTATCCTGATGGAGCTCATTAAGCCTCAAACGCAGCGAAACTTGATTCTTCGCAATGGCAAGATCGAGGAGGGTGATGTCATCAACGAGTTGGGAGTCTATGGTGCTTGTCTGTGGAACCATCAATCAGGAGAGATTCTCCATAATGAGGAGGCCGGTTGGTTACTTAGAACGAAAGGCGACAAAAGCGAAGAAGGCGGCGTTGCGGCTGGCTACGGATGCATGGACAGCGTGGCACTGACGTGAAAATTACCAGGGGGGGGGATAAATGGAACGACTGGGGCAAGAGTCTGCACATGCGAACAGTCGGAGGGAAAGAAGTCGTGTTAAGATTGTGAGAAAATAATAGAATTACATTAACCTGGCATCGGAACCCTCCTCTTGTTGTTCTTGTAGCAGAAACTCCGCAGGCCGTTATGGGCCCTGACTAAAATACATGAGGCAAGCTAACAATGGCAAAGGGACACTTAAACAGCAGAGTGTCTATTTCGTTTGCCAACTGCATTTGCAGACTTTTTATCGCCACCGCCTGCGATTCATGTCACATAGGATTCATGAATCATATCACCCGAGGTCTTATTCTCCGCGATGATACTCCTGACTCTCCTGACCATCTGTCTGGGGTCTCTTAAGAATTTCAATGTTTCCTGTAGAAAAACGTAGGTCAGAACAAGTCTTGCAAAGCTTCCATATGTATCAAAGAACCACGTACGCTGAGTGATGTTCAAGGCCGTACGCGTTTGACCTTCTTTGTCTTGATAATTCCTCAAGGACGCTTCGCCTTCAACAAGCACCAGCGTGCTGGTTTCAGAGGTGTCAGTCACAGTATACGGGTCAAATACGCCCAGTCCGCCTTGACATGGAACTCGACTTGAACCAATTCTCGGATTCCCGAGAGAATCTTGAATGAGAAAGGCCAGCATCGGGGCGGGCAACGTACCCCTTGGACAAGCTCAGCATGAAGTCCCTTCGAGGACCGTCGGCGAAATTGGTGATTTTAAACCAGCTCGTCTGGCGGTTGTCTTTGGAACCACGATTGCTAGCGACGGCGTATTTGATGATCTCCTTGCCAGTGCTCGTCGTCGAGGCCTCGGGCGTGTCGGCGAGGTTGCCAACAACGGTGATGCGGGCGAAAGATCGAGGAGTCGACGTGCTGAAGGAGCGGGCTGCGCAGGCAGAGGCGGCGGTCGCGCGGCGGAATAGGAAGGAAGACATTTCGGCGGACGGATTGGTTGAAAAGAATCGAGCGAAGGAGTCGCGTTTTTTATTGGACTGAGGCGTTCTCTGATCGTGATGCTGCGTTTGGCTTGTGTTGAGAGAATCTTTTCGTCAGAAGGCCGAGGGAGCTGGTCACACATGGTTGGCGCGTTTGCTTTGCTTCTCTTCCGACGGGTTACTGTGGGGCCTGGACGAGAAGCTGCGGCAATACATATGAGGTAGGTACCTAGGTACCTCTCCGTACACCTCAGGTACACTATCCATCTCAGGATAGTCCTGAGAAGATGGCGTCGTGGACTCGTGGGTTCTCAGGGCGCATGTTGCAAGCCGAAACTAGGTACGCAAAGCCGTCCTCGATGATTGCAGCCACGAGGTCCACATGCCGTGGTGTGTATGTACCTTAGGTAGTCCTGATTCTTTGTCGCTCGTCAGATCCGCTTGACACCCTTCCGAAATGACTTCATCAAGTGCCTGTCACCAGGTTGTATCTATCTATTCACCCAACGCCGTATGTTGGACCACCCGATTTTCTGCACCTCTGTACTTGCGACTCACCTCGATTTCGGGCTGATAACCTGATACCTACCATGTCGTCGCCATCGTTGCCGCAGTCCGCAGCCATAATAAATAACGTCTGGTGTCTCCAATTGGCGAACAAAGACTCTGTTGTAGCTCACGGATTCGTTGGATGGACCGATGTCGTCTGTCACATCAAGAGCTGGGTTTCATGTGGCTTCACGGCCCGGACGGGCACCAACGCCAGCTGAGCTATCACGACAATGTCGTAACTTGTTACCGGCTTGATGCCGAGCAGACACTCCTGTTGTTTCTATCGTGGGCAGAGAACTTGTTGCTCATCTGCACTGTGCATACGATGCAGGCTGTGATTCGTCACAGAACGCCCCAATGGAGATGCACCGGCAGTGCGACTTCCCGATTTGGGTGTGAATAGAAGCCTCAATGGAGGGTTCAATAGAGTCAGCTTCAAGATTTGGCAAACTCCAAACGGTCAATCGTCACTTGTATCTCTTCGGCCAAAATACTCTACGACGGGTACATCCGCAAGCCACAATTACAGCAATGACAAGGAATACGGCCACGATAGGTAGCAATGCATCGCCGACACAATAAGACAGTATTACAGTCGTGCGAGCCCGATTCCTGATCTCCTTTTTGTTCGTTGCTTTGGCCCTTGACCTGCAGTACGATACTGTTTGCTGACTATTGACGGGTCTTCTGTCTATTAGTTTGTTGTCTGGCATCTTATTGAGATGAGCCAATTCACCGATCTCTTGCCGCTGGCCATGTACCCCTTGCCTCAAATAAGTCCTGTCCAACAGGTATTTTCAGGTCAGTAGTGGTATCACAGTCATTAGGAAGATGAAGGGCATCGGGTTCTATCTGCTTTTGATGATGTGCCTGCCAAGGCTCAAAAAGGCATTGGCGTCTTCCATGTCGTGATACGACGACCAGGGACTGTCTAACCAGTTTAGCAAAAAGTTGCACAGAAACGTCCGAGAACTAGATGCCATCTTTCATGCTGTTTGTCTTGTTCCCTTCTTTAACCTTGGCTGTTTTCTTTTCGTGTGGAAGCTGGAGGTGATAGCCTCCTTTATAATCTCACGTTCTCCCCCTACCGTCAACTATTCTGCCCCCGCGAAGCCAGCTTTCTCCTGTCCTCCTCCATGATACTCAAGTGATGGATTCATTCACTCTTACGAATTGGCTCGACCCTCGGGGCACCTCTACCGTCGTCGCTCTGGTCGAACCGTTGCCTCCTTTTACTGATCCATCACTCACGTCAAATTTGGTGTGTCGAGTGCTGTTCTCCATCATTTCGAACCTTGTTTGTCTCGTTCCTCTCCGGTTACTGTACCGGAACGGAGAATTTGCAGCAGTGGTGTTCATTCTGAACGTTCAGATTAAGAATCTCGGCACGATTGTGAACTCGTTGATCTGGAGAAATGATAATATCAGGTCATGGTGGCCAGGCTTCGGCTTGTGCGATGTTGATGTCTACATTCAAAACATCAGCATTGGGTTATTCGTCACCTGTTTGCTGGCAATTGTGCGAAACTTGGCCCGGCAAGTCGGTTTGATGCGAGCCAGTGCCCTCACGGTCCAGGAACGACGTCGTCGCAACTTGTATCAGGCGCTCATCATCTTTCCATATCCCATTGTCCAACTTGCCATGACATGGCCAATTACATCTCAACGATATGTTGTCGGTACCCTTATCGGCTGCCAATGGAATCCTCATACTTCCTGGCCCTATCTGGTATTTTTTGTGCTTCCGCCGCCCATCTTCGCCCTGATTACGGCCGGCTATGCAGGTGAGTTCCACCGAACAGATATTGTGCTCTTCTCAGGAACGAGTCTTCACGTTCCACTCTGGTCTAACACGGTGTCGTCCCTCGTTTTGCAGTTCTCATTTACAAGCGGTTTCGAAAAGTCGCGAAAACAACTGCGACGGCACTCTCAAGCAATCGCATCGCGCAACAGAGAAGCCAGCGCGCGAGACGGAGGCTGTACCTCATGGTCATCTCTATACTTATCCCCTTTTTGCCTGTGGTTGTGGCATTGTCTGTGTTGAACATCTTGCAGATGCATGGTGTCTTGCCGTACGACTATAATGAAGTCCACAATCATGATTTGCCAATACCTTGGAGCACGGTTGTTCTAATATCGTCGAGCCAAATCAGTTGGGCTGCATTAGCTAACTGCTACATCTCCATCTTGACGTCTATACCCATCTTTGTGTTCTTTGGGCTGACCAAGGACGCCATCAATGACTACCGGCGTCTCGCTCTCTTTCTCGGGTTGGGTGTCCTGTTTCCTAGTCTTAGACAGAGATACGACCCCGACAAGTCTTTCACAGTGGGAGATAGCTCGTTAGGCTCCCGTCAAACGCAAAGCACTGTATGGTTCGTGGCTAGACTCACTCCTCGCTATGCACATGAGATTACATTACTCACATTACATCTAGTGCACCGTCAGAGACGGAATTGCTCGGCTCTCCCGTGTTGTCTAGGCATCATGTTGTGCTTGGCATGCAGAACATGAAGAGTCATTCTAGTCCAAATTTTGGTGGTCACGATACCGTTTACGCAGAACCCATACCCACAACGACAACGACAACAACAACGAGAATGCCGGGCCACAACCCGCTACTTTTCAGCACCCGACACAGTCTATCAATACCTAGCTTCATGCGAAATTGCTTTGCACGAAGCAAGATTTCGGCGAAAGACGCAGAACACGGGACTTGTTCCGATCCTGACAGGTCTGTCTGTGCCCTCGAGCAGCCACATCAGCTGCCCGGGCAGCCCTCTGTACATACCAACGTTTGGTCTGAGGATCCGGAGCCTAGTTCGTTGGGATCTTCAAACTACACGGCAAATTCGATGGCTCGTGGTGTACAAGTTCAGACTTCCTTGTCACGAGAAATTTAATTTAAAGCGATTCAGTGGTGCAGTCGGAGAGTATGATTCCCCTTTTAAGATAGTTTGCTACTTTTTTTCCCTCTACATGTTATAATCGGTGCAAGGTGGGATACTTCAAATGTATTTATGGTCGATCAGTTTGTAGATTTACCCTTTACTCTGTTCCTCAATCCAATTGACACCGTTGGTTGTCTATTCGTTTCTTCAATACTGACGAGGACCTACATGTCTTATGCATTGGCAACACACGCAGGGTGACTAGCAGGGTGACTCGTATGAGCCCTTTGTTGGATTCATGAATCATGATGACTCCCATGAACCGAAGAGAGTGTTCGTCCTAGCCAATTTACGTGTACGCAACACGTCGGCATCCCAGCAGGCATCGCATTAATATATATAACATTGTGAATGGAATAGGGAAATTCTCTAAAGTACATGCCAACAATCACTTTATCCATGTATGTATTTCTAACACCCCACTCCCCAGCGATAGGGAAAAAAAAAAGAAAGCGAATTGTTGGATTGACAGGGTGATCAAGATCATATATCCAAAACGATGCATTTTCAAAATAATGAGTCAATGTTCGTTTTCCCGGGGTGGCTGACGATACGCATTGTCAGAACAATGAGAAGACAAAACGGTGGCTTCGGCTTGATAGGAGCGTGCACTTCAGCCGTTGTGTTGAACTTAGAACTGCTCATCCGCACGAAGAGAAGAGAATGACAATCAGATACATATGTACCTAGCATAGATACGTATGTACGTCAGGGAACAAGTATTCGTAGCGTACAGTTTGATCAATGTCTCTTTAATTATTCGCCATCTACCCTAAATCGCTCGCCTAGAGCTCCAGTGTGCCATGGTATCAAAAAAGAAAGAGAAAGAGGGTTGCTCTAACCCCATAATGTAGAACAAAACAGGACAGTCGAATATCTAAAGACTCGGACCGTTTGGATGTTTATATTAAGCCAGCCTCGTCAAGTGAGTTGGTAGTGAAAAGAAGGACTGAGCTTCGCTATGAGTCGAAGAACAATAAGGGTAGGAGGTACCTAGGTACTGGAGAAGCCAGCGGGTCGATCCTGCCTCATCGAGAATACCCCACCAGGCA
Organism: Claviceps capensis; assembly: GCA_018360045.1. Classification (NCBI taxonomy): domain Eukaryota; kingdom Fungi; phylum Ascomycota; class Sordariomycetes; order Hypocreales; family Clavicipitaceae; genus Claviceps; species Claviceps capensis. The sequence goes on along the minus strand of SRPN01000098.1, from coordinate 16,239 downwards.
CCTCGGCGGCGAACAAGTTGACAGAATCATTTTGCAATTCTCTGCATCCTTCGCATTGCCTCCCGATGAGCTTCCAGCATGTCGCCGTTTCTCATGCGCTCGTCAAAAGCACGATCAACATGCTCTTTTTCTCGCCTCTGCATTTCTCGGCGGTGTGCTTCGGCCTCCTTCTGGCCCATCAGCACGTTGCGTTGCATCTCAATGTTGCGCTGAATCTCGGCCTCTCGTCCACCAACAAGTATGTTCGCTGAACCGAAAGGAGTTTCCCGTCCCGAACTCATCATGATGGGAGTTCCTGATCGGAGGTCTTGCTGTACCGATTGACGGAAGTTTGCTAATTGAGCTTCTCTTGCAGCAAAAGAAGGCAAAGGCGATGATCGCATCGTCTGAGACTTGTGTGCCAGACTATTGCTGCTGTCTTGCCGAGTCAGAGAGCCAGCGTGCGCCGTCGCTGGCAGAACTGAAGAGCGTGATAATGACATCATGCTGCTTTTACGCATCATCTCTTTTCTTTGGCTCAGGGGCACGTCGTCTGGATCGGACAAGATGGGAGCTGCAGCATACAGAGGGTAGTTGTGGAGTGAACCTGCATCGCCAGCGGGCCGTTGGCTTACAAAAGTCGGCTCCAGGGTATTTGACAGCAGATTACCGTAAGATTTTCTCCGCAGAAACATCTCCCGTTGCCCGATCAAAGTCTGTGGATTCGCGTAAGAAACAACGCCTGGAATTGGTGATCGACTGGGGGCAGAGACAGAAGCGGAGACAGAAGCCTGTGATCTTGCATCGTAAGCGGCCACGGATGATTGTCTAGAAAGAGATTGGGGTATTTCTAGGCTTTCTGACGCAGTGGCATCCTCGGCGGACTCGTCGATGGGTTCCTCGGCGATGGGCATGAATGTGGATGACGAATGTCGCAGTCCAGAGGGCATCTTTTTGAGAGCCGGTGCAGACGGAGCTGTTGGTAATCGTGGCAATCGTCGCTCAAGAGATGAGTCTCGTCCAGTGTGAAGTATCGGGCCTACAACACTGGAAACCGGAGGCATCTGCATCTGTTGCTTCGATGGTTGCCTTGAGACACTTTTAGGGCTCTCAGGTTCCGAGACCTTGGAAGCAGACCTCCTCATACCCGGAGGAGGACCACCGATTTCTGCTGTCTGCTGAAGTTCTACCATATTTACAGAAACAGGTCTTTCCTTTGGCTCGCTCGCTGTCTTTGTCGCCCTCGCCAGAGGCAAAAGCAGTTCGTCGGGTTCGGGACGCTCCGCACGGCTCAAGTGTTTCGCCCATTCATTAGTTCGATATGACATGGCGACTCTCGAAAGCGGTCTCGGCAAACGATCCCTGGTCAGGCTTGCTGGAGTCGATGAGGCGCTTGTAACCGACTTCGGGTTTTCGTAAGGTTGAGTAGTATCCGAGTTGAGGGTAGGATCGCGGCATGTCTCGGCGACTTGTTCTTTGTCTCGTTGTGATTCTCTCACGCGCGCACTGCCCTTGTGAAAGTCGGGCGGCTGCTCCTGGTCGACGACAGAAACAGGTTCGGAAACAATGACGGACACCGGCTGAGACTTCGCGGCTCCCTCCTGCGGGCCAACATGATTGTGCAGTTCATCGTCATTTTTACCTAATTGAGCATGAATTTCAATATTTCCTTGAGCAAACTCGGTCTCTGCAGTGGAATAGCTTTGTCCAGTTTCCTCTACGAGTGAGAGGACATCCACACCGCTTAAACTCTCCTCATCAACGGTGGCTGCAAGTGACCTTTCGTCGTCTTCGGGTTGGCAGAAATTCCCCATGACAAGCTCCTCAGTACTCCGACCTGCGTCAGAGGCGCACGCACCTCCGCCAGTCCGTTCGGATACCTGAGAAAGGTTTCGGAGAAGCGAGACGGAACCCTTGGATAATCTTCTTGAAAGAGACACGTGTTTTCGCGGGACTGCGAAAGCGGCTGCTTCGTCGTCTTCTGCAAAAGTGGCAATGGAAGATCGATCCTCGTCAGACCTGACGTCACTCGCTTCGGGAACCGTAAACGGTAGGGGCACGACTTCAGGAGCCTCAGTCATGGTCTGAGCTTGGGATACCCTTCTGCTCCAGGTGGTGTACCTTGAGTTTCGGTTGCTGTCGGAGAAGTCTTTTGCCTCCTGCTTGAGATTGGCTTTCTCGTCCAGCGACTCACCATCAACGTCGGTAGCTGACTCTGGGATGTCATCAGCTGCAACGCGGACAGTGACCTTGCACTCCTCAGCGTCTTCTGCTGCTATCAAGCCCCTGTCTGGTCCATGTGTCGACTGGTCCGAATCAGACATTGCCGCCATTTCGATAATTTTGGCCGTCGGCTTTTCGTTCGGTGCTACATAGCGTGGTCGAAGTCTCTTTTCGCTCTGATTCTCACTATCATTAGTTGCGCGGGAGTCTGTCGTGCTGTCTGCAGTTCCGTTGCCATAGACTACTTCCCACTGCTGGCGCTCTCGCGCATTCAACTCTTCGATTTGGCGACCAACATTTTCCTCCTCTCGTTCTAGACTCTGGTTTTCTTGAGCACGATCTGCTGCCCTCTTGGCATTTTTCTCGCGCACAATTTTCCAGAGCTTTATCTGGGAAATGATGCCGACCAAGAAAATGAAAACAATTGCGGCAGTCTCAACGCGGATGCCCTTTGTGACTGGGTAGGTGTCTGCTCCAAGTGGAAATAGGTTATCGTTGACCGCCCAAACATAGGCCCAGAATTCTTTCAGGCCGGCGCGACTGAAGCAATCGATTCCAAGCACCGTAACAGTTGAGCCGCCGAACGCGATCAGCACGATGAGAGCGTAGTCGCGTGTCCGTCTACTGAAATAGAGGGCGAAGCCGGCAAGAGTGAAGATGGCGATAAAGGCGGCTTTGGACGGCACTGTGTGAACAAGTCCGCCGGGCACCAAGCATAGCAGCCACATGCTGAGGCAGAATCCACCCAGGGCACAGCCAAAACCTTCAGCCAGTTCCTTGAAGAACATGGCGGCACTTCCGACTGCGCAGCCTGACAATATCACAGCGACGACATATCCGCCTTGCAGTGCGTTGGTTGAGGGGACATTGATAACGTAGACGATCAGCACTGTAACGCCAAGTGCCGTCATGTATGCGGTAGAGAAGAAGGTGTGTATCCACCGGTTTTTGATACCAACCAGCGTGTATACTACGCCAGTCACAAGCATTACGACACCAGCGACTCCCCATCCCGGAGTCAAGTGGGGTGGCAATGGTAATTGGCCAGAGGAGATTGTTACTAAAGCCGCAAATTAGTATCGTCGACGGTGTGTTGCTTTCCGCATCACCTTGATCCACCTACCATTGTAGAAATTCGAGCTGTCCGGAATACCGCTGGAGGTTGCGGTAGGCAGCACGGAGCTCGCTGCGGTCTGTGTCGACGGAGATACGATTGTTGTGAAGCCAGAGACATCCGATCGGTCTGGCAGGGTAGTTGATCCCCCAAGTTTCTGGCCGTCTCGGTCTTGCCCAGCAGAATCGGTGGTTATTGACTGGGCTGGAGCCAAGGTTGGTGAAGCTGCCTGTGTCGCGCCGCCGTCTCTCTTGACAAGTGCGTAACTCTGAGAATACGCAAATTGCACAAACAGCAGGAACAACATGAGCGCTCCCATGCGACCCGCTATCATTGCCATCGTAATTTAGCGACAGTAGAGTAATCCGTGTTTGCGTGTTCGAGCTCGTATACGAGTTGCCGCAAAGCTTTTATAAAGTCTCAATGGGCCTAAACATCATTGAGTGTCCGAGAGTCTGACACTTCGCGCTATGAGGCAGGAAGTAGAAGAAGTGAGGGATCAAGAAAGGCGAAGATAAATAATTTGGATCTGGAGATTATGCAAAAGCAATGACGAAGGGATTACACCAGGATGGTCTCGGTGAACAACCCTGCCAAGAGTAAGTGACGGAAACGAAAGAAATCGATACAAACGAGCAGCGGACGTCTATGCACAACAGGTAAACGGCTTGCTCATATGGATCGAAAGATGACAACAAAGAACGTTACTCCCAGCGAAAGAGCGAAAAGAGCGAATGGGCGATAAGAATCACACACATGAAGCAGTGGCAGTAGGATCGAGGTGGGAGGATTAGAACTGCCGAACGGAAAACCAGTCCTGCCCACGTTACTTCAGCTGTGACTTCAGCTATGTATGTAATCCTTCAGCTGACCGGCTCTTGAACTCTCTTGTAGCAGCTCATTACGCCTTTGCTACCACTCCAGCTTTTCGGTAAGGCAGGACCTTTATTACCGGACTTATCGAACATGGCCCAACGACTTGATACATTTGATTGGCGTCGTCTGGGGCGTGGGGGCAGACGAAATGATACATATGTACACACCCCCCGTCCAAGGCTAGGAAACGAAAACGGGATGGCGTAAGACCAGTGGTCTGCAGACACGCGCTTTGCCGTTCAGGACAACAAAAGCCGGCTATCCAAGATAAAGATGTATGTCCTCCGTAGGGCCAATTTCCCGGCCGAGGGCGATGTGGAGTCACCATGTGGGTGACGGGCACAAGCGTTAGGTACTCCGAGCCTCGAGGAGGGAAGTCACAGACTCACAGCACTGGGCTCCATTATGCAGATGCGTAGGGAGCACATACGCCTACGTGTGTCATCTTCTGCTTTACGAAACGGAGTACCTATGTAGAAACTCGCACCAAGAACTATCATCAAGTAGGTGAGGAAAGGAATCGGGAGGAGGGGAAAATAGGAAGCGAAGCATGAGGCAAAAAATAAAACATACGGCTTGACTGTCTCATTCTAGCGTCATTTGTAGCACAACAAGTCAACAACGGGCAACGTGGGACTCGGCGGACCTGGAGAATATCTAATTTGGAATATGCACTCTGTACCTCAAACGGCGATGAGTTGATCAGTGGTGGGCGGTTCCAGCGGAGAGGGCGCTGGCTGGCAATGGTGTTTCTCGATAGACATGCCTACATAAGACGTGCCGAAAAGATACACTCGCTGAAGCAAGTTGCAGGAGCGTACGGTAGCATTGCGCCGGCCCCAGCTGACCCAAATGGACGAAGACAAAGGGTGCTGCCAAGCGATGAAGGTTCCAAGAATGGAAGACAGATGTGTTGCGGGCTTGCACCCTGCAGGAGAAGGGAAGTTCTTCGCGGTCTCTGGAGTCTTGGAGGCGGATGCGCCGCCTGCCGATTGGCCGGTTGGGTACATATAGGTATGTACCTAGGTACCTATCACGCGCGGCCGATTTGAGAATGAAGCTCATTAGCCCTGGCGAAGTACAGTACGACTAGATAAGCCATGCTCACCATGCGAGCCGTATAATGTATTGCGACAGCCCGCCTGCCCGGCCCTCGCACAAGGCCGCCATCAATTCAAGGCGTTAGGCAAGCTAATAAGCGCTCCCAACGGCTTGCCTCGGTCGCTTTCGCGTCGCTATACCAATGAGAAATGGCATCACTGGCTGACGTGCCCCTGCGGCCTGTCTCAGTTGCAAGCGTCACAGAATCAAGCCCATCATTTTACCATGGGAAAGAGTTCATGCAGCAGCATCGGTTCTGCGTTGCCGTGCTTCTCGGCAAGGAAACTTGCTTTTCTTTCAACGTGGGTGTCTACATCTATCAAGCACCGAACGAACAGCTGGCATACTCCAGGTCGGACCATCCGCAACGTTTATACGTATAAATCGGGAGGGAGTGAAAAAGAGAAGCAGTTACATATCCCGCGTGAGTTTGTTTGTGCTCGTGGACGTTGGCCGCCTCGCGGCCGGGATCACCCCGGACTGCGACAAGGAATCGTTGCCCCTGCGTAGATGATCGCCTACGGAATACAGGCTACGAGGTAGGGAGGGGAGTTGCATCATGCATGCTACATACCTATCTTTGGGGATGGGTTCGGAATTGCAAGAACCTAGCGAAACTTGGTCGATGTCAATCGTACGAGTGGATGACGGGGACCAGACATTGATGATCGCACACGTCAACTTCGACTACCTAAGTAGTAGTGCCATACATTCGCACATCGTCCACAAGTCCAACCTCGGCACGTTGCATGACACGCGGGACAAAAAGGGCGCCTTGGCCCCATGAGCAAAGGCGGCGGAAGCTACAGAAAAGCTTTGTGATGAGGTCGTTATTATGGCAGCGTGCAGGCTGTGTCATGCTGACCTCAATGCACACAAAACAGTCAATTTGGTGGCGGGCGGCCACAAAGAGTCCACAAACTGTACCCCTGTCCTTCTTCCCTATTGACCTGGATCCGTTTTGCTTCATTTGCTCCATTTGCTCCATGTGGCGGATGGTGATCCATCTGTTCGGGAGCCTTTTCCTGAGAAGTTGCTCAAAATGCAACGCCCGTCCTGATCAAGTCAACCTTCAAGTCCACAAATCAGGAACCTTGTTCACCCGGCGCAAGGGCCCCAGATAGACCAGATGCATCGTTAAATTACATATCACGGTCCCCGTTCGCTACCGGACGATTAGCATCTCATGATGCATGCCATCTCTCGCACTCGGCCCCGATCGACGATGAAGAACGATAATTCAGCCAGGCATGGTAATAGTATGTAGCGCCATGGCCCGTTTCGGGCGCGCGTCATAAGAGGACTGAATCCCCCAACGTATACGGACTTGTATTGTGCGAATGTCGGCGGATTTCCGTGATACGAACATGTGAACAGATATCTATCTGGTCCTCCACCGAGAGACCGTCGATTGACGTTGATGCGAATAGAACCATGTGCGAGGGTGAATACGGTCAATGATCGAGCCTGTTACAAGACAGCATCTCCTCAATCTTTTCTTTGATGGAACTTTGGTGCTGAGGGCGAGTTGTAGGACGAGCACGTTTCACGTCTGTAGCATCATGAGTAGGTACGTCTCCCTTGCCAAGCCCGTCAAACACAAAAAGCTCCTTGCGTTAGCAAAGTTGAGAAGCCCCTCAAAACTCACGTCTCATCAGTCAGACCAGAGGTTGAGTCAAAACTTTGAGTCGTTCGATATGTAGGAGCACCCGCTGGCTTCGATTGTCGTCTACAGACTCCAGTGTCCAGACTCCGTTGCGACATGTCCCGCAAAACGCGTCTCGGCAGCTGTCTGAACAGCACGTCGCATCGCATCGCATTGCATCGCCACATCGCGAGGAGGAGGGGACAAATGGACACGACACTCTGAGCCAGGAGCAAGTCCTGATACGTTTACTTTCACCAGCATGCACACGCCTGCCATGTAGGTCTCAGACAGATCAAATCTAGTTTGACGTCGTGCCGTCCTACCGTTCGTTCTCCGCGTTCTTGTCACCTCCGACTTATTTTTCAGCCCCCTCGACCTACCAAAGAACTCACAAATGCACACGCTCTCGCGGGGGAGGCGGCGCCTCCATCTGGCCGGCAGAGCATCTGAAGGGACTCTCGGAGATGTGGCTGCCCTTTATGAGACGCAGTGCCACCGCACGGCGTAGCCTTGCCTTTTCGCTGAGCCGTGCGAGCCGGGAATGATTGTTCTGAACTTCTGAGGCTGCATCGGCCTGAAAGGAACGAGGTTTTCTACCAAGTCACAGTCTAGAACACATCACGAGCATCACCTCACGCGTCGTGTCACTCCCGGTGTGGTAATCAGTTTACTTCGGAGTGGGGGCTTGGCTTCTTTTCTTCCCTACCTTAGGTACGGTACCTGGTATTCTACGAGATGACACCCCACAGCGAATACGTTCGGGAACTAGGTAGCCGGGGAGTTTCTCCTCTGTAATATAGGGATGGTCCGAAAAAAAATGGTCCGAATCCTCCCGGACTGACTGAGAGAGAAAAACTCCCGCCACGTCAGGAGCTTTTGTAGACGGTAGGAATCGGCGTCTCGTACAGAAGCCATCCTTCTCCCTTCTCACACGCCCCTCATACGCTGGATCCCGAAATCCTTTTGTATGTTAGAATCGTGGTACGTGTATCACCTTGGCGGCTTGGACGTGGGGGTATTACGGGCAGCAGATGGATGCGCTCATGGACCACACACACTTGTCTTGCATGGAGAGAACATGGAAACGCACCCTTGTGCTGCTTTCTAGGGTTTCTTTCTTGTCGCAAAGTCCAGCGCCACGGAACGGGGCGAATCCATTGCGCACAGTAGGTACATACCTCTCATTCGGTGAAGCTGAGCCCATTGACCCTGATTCCTGAAATAAGGCGTCACCGCTCGCTGGAGCGATTTAGCCATGTGTGCTACTTGACTAGGGAAGTAGTGTAAGAGGTCACTTGTCCAAGCCGTCATCCATGTATGGATCTGGAATTCCGCACATAGACCGAGCGAGGTGCCTGTTAATGCCGTATTCTAGATACAGACCAGGGCATCGTATTCCCTCGACATCATGCAGGATAGGGTCGTTGTACAATACGAGAGTTGTGAGAAGAGGGAAGAGGAGCAAGAAACAGAGGCTTCCGCCCGCCACACTGCCTGCCTGTCACGCTTGATGGAAGCAATCATGACCGTGGAGTATCCTGCGTTGAACAGCAAAGTCGCGATGCGAAATCACTTACACCAAAACTTTGGTAGTGAGTCTTTGAAACGAAACTGTACAACAAAATTGTAGTAAAGACGGAACTCGAATAGAGATGTCGCATGAAATATTGACTCGTATTGAAAAGCCATATTATACACGGACCCCGAACCAACGATGCCGCATAAAACATTCGCTCGTTCTTGATAAAGCTCCCTCAGAGAAACATACACTCCATACAGTAAGCATATTTTGTGTAAAAAGGCAGGTGTACGCTCACTAAAACAGCACCTCACCGCTTCATAACCCGAGGAGAAACCCTATCAACACCATACCTCGGCTGAAAAGCCTGCTGCTTCCCTCCCAATCGAGATCCCCTCGCATGGTTTCCCGGCCCCGGCCCCGGTCCCGGTCCACGCCCACGCCTTCCCCGCGCATTAACTACCCCAAGAATAGATCGCACCGGCAGCGTAAATAGCTGCAGCAGCGCCCGAAAAGGGACCAGCCCAAGCCCGATCAACGACTCCGTCATCCGGGCGAGCACATTCCTCGAACTGCTATTCTTGGCCGCCACGGCCGCAAGCGCCAACGCATCATCCAGACGGGAGTCTATAGCCGCGAACCGCGCACCAGTCTGATGTTGTAGCAGGACCGCTTTTTTCTCGTACCGCCTCACGGCGCGGTTGAGGGCATCCAGGTCCGGTTGAATCGCATTACGTATATCTCTGGTTAGAGAGACTTTCTGCTCCAAGTTGGAGCCAGCAGAGCCGCTGCCGGGACTGCATCCCATCATCATGATGCCATCGTCTTGGCTGTGTTCCCTGACGAATTCGTCTGCTAATGACCGCGCTTCTAGTCTTCCTATTCGCTCGAGCAACTCTTCTAGATGCGCCGCGGTGGCGGGAGGCTGGCCCGGCGCGGTGGTGAATGGGGTTTCGCCCCCGTGGAGGACCCGCTGGAGGTGTAGGGTCCGGGACTTGACCAGCTTGATGGTGTGGGAGAAGGCGCGCAGCTCGGAGACGAGGAGAAAGATGGTGAGGTTGTAGTTGGAGATGAGGCCCTCGGATGGGCGGCTGAGCTGGACGCGGATGTGGTGTAGGAGGTAGGCGCTGAGGAGGGGGAGGAGAAAGCACGAGAGAAGGGCGAGGACTTCGTGGGCGTAGAGTTCTCGGAGGGCGGAGCGCTTATAGGGGCCGATTAGGTCGGAGGGGTGATCTGGATGGCTGGGAGAGTCTTTTGCGTTGGGAGATTGCCCGTCTTCTTCTTCTTCGGGGACATGGTCGAGGCTGGTTTTGCGTTGTTGCTGTTGTTGCTGTTGTTGCGTGTTGTCGAGGCAGGAACCTTTGCTTTGGAGGTCCTCTTCAAGGATGGTGTCGGATTCTTGCTGAACGCGGACTTGCTGGGCAGAGTGATACCAGACCCTTTCAGCAGTATTAACATTGTGCCAAGAAGATATAGTTGTAGTTCATAATAGGCAATTGACTTCTTGTCGCAGGTATTTGCGCTGCCATTAAGAAAGGAGGGGGGGGGGGGAGGGGGGGAGGGAATCGCTCACCATGGCTGCGTCACAGACCAGTGCAAAAACACGCCCGACAAGCCCAATAGCATAATATCCGTCACCAGAACATGCCCATCCTTGACCAAAACGCCCGCAATGGCAGGCAGCAGCGCAAAGGCCAGCGATAGCGAGGCCAGTGACGAAGATTCGGGCGCATGAGTCGCGCGCGCGGCGGCCCCCGGATTCAGCAGATCGCGTGCCTCATCCAGATTGTACTCTGAGAAGTTGGAGCTCCGCCGCAGCGGCGGCGGCAATCCCTCGTTGGAGGCATCAGACCGGCTGGCATGAGATTTTCGTTGCATCGGCACCGGAGCCCCCTCGTCCAGAACACATGCCATGGGTTTGGGATGATCTTGCCGGAAGACTGCTGCAGGAGGAGGAGGAGGAGGGGCTGCCGCGATGAACACCCCTGTCGTCTTGGATGCCGTGGCGGGGGCGCGGGGCGAGCCTTTGTCCGGGGGAATCATGGTGCAGCGCAAGCGAAGTTGTTTGTGAATCCTTGTTGAACTCATCTGCTGCTTGCGGAGGGTAGACAGGACATTGAGCTTTGAAAGGGGGATGAAAGTGGTCTTTCTAAAAAGGAACAAGAAGGGAAATGATGAAGGGGGCGAAAAATGAAGCTGTGTTGATGAAGGCGCTGTTGCCGTCGTCATGACTTTAGGTAGACCTTGCTGTGTGACTTTCCTGTGCTCATTCCATCAGTTCGTGGCCGCCCGCACCGCCACATCCAATCATGGAGTTGTCGCCCCCCCCCCCATCCCAGGGCGTCCAAGACTCCAAGGGCATAGGTAACAGGGAACGGACGGAAATAGAGTACGCACGGATGATGGCATTGTTGCTTTTCATATTTTTTTTCTTTTTATGCTTACATACCACCTCCTCTTTTCAAGCCTCTACTCCGTTGTATGTACTTCGTAAACGAATGTCGGGTGGCTTCAATTGTAGTTGCCTCTATAACGGAGCATATCAAAAGTCAAGCGACACAAGGCCGGAGGTCCAGCCACATGTAGACAGCCTACCTACCACAAGCCATAATCATGTCGAAATCGTTCGTCATAGCGAATTCGCCATGAGCTGAGGGGGGGGGGGGGGGGGGGGGGGACAACTCGGGATGTAGAGGGGCAACGCAGCGTACAGTACCGGGTACCCTTTGTTGGGTTGCTGATTGCTGCTAACCCGGTGCCTTGCGACCCGTGCTCGTGTTTCATTTTCCCTTTTTTGCCGTCTTGCGCACTATATTCTTCGTTGTCATCGTTTCTCCCTCTTACAACACATTTTCCTATCTTTGCGTTGCGTGGAACGAATTGACGACGGTTCTGTTCTTGACTTGCTTATCGCTGGTGTTTGCGCTGCAGCTGGCCCCTGGGGCGTGCAGTGCAGGGCAGTGGCCCGTGGCAGCGGCTGCATGGGACCTGCAGTTTGGCCTTCCGGGCGACTACAGCGTCCACCAGCGGCCCACTCCCAGCAGTCCCAGCGCTCCCACTCCGCCCAGTCCTCCCACTCCCAGCACGCGGTCGGCGCGCACGACGACGCCCTTTCTGGCCGCAGGGGCAGATTCTTCGCTGCGGCATCACCACCTCTGCCATCACTGCCAGCCTCACCGCCGCCGCGAGCCTCAACACCACCATCACGGACCACCGCCGACGAATCTTGTGCATCGAGACGGTCTGACACGTCCGCCGGCGGAGATCCTGCACTCAGAGCACCCATTGCACCACCCGCAGCAGCAAAGGTCCATCCCAGTCCTGCTCCTTCCAACTCCCCTGAGCACCGCCGTCTCGACGGCAGTGCCGACGTCGCTCCCTCCACGGCGCCCAACGAATTCGAATCGTCTTCCGCCTCAGCCAAAGCAGCACAGAGCTGCTTACTCAAAGCGGGCTCCCAGCAACCCTTCTATCCGAACCTCTCTCCGGCCTCCGCGACAGAACTCGCTGCAACGGCTGTCGCGGCCGAGAAGCAGGAGCATCTCGAAGCTGCAGCTCTCTGCCCCTACAATACAAACCTCCTTACCTCTCCTTTTCGCAAGACCAACCACAAAAATAAAATCGCGTCTCCTCAGAGCGGTCGCCCTTCTGCCTCGCGCCTCTGGAACCCGACCAACTCGACACCGCGGACCTCCACGCAACAACGGCAACGTCGCAAGCGAAGACCCTCGTCACCGCTCCCGCCCTCGGTCCCGCTCCAGCACCCTGCGCTTTGTGCCTTGGCCGAAACAGATGACCCGTACGATACCGCCGCAGGAAACTACCCACTATTGACCCTTTCCGAGCAACGACAATCGAGACACGCAGTTTCCGGCCGAACGACTTTTCTTATCGACGGATCCCCCAGGTCGAATAATCGCCGCATAAGCTTGCCGCATCCTATTCGCACGTCCGCCGACGCAGAACAGATCCTCTCGCGCTACGAATTGGCCGCCTCGAACTCCCCTTTGGCTTCTCGCTCCGGTGAGCTCTGTGCAGACGCAGCTAGCAGTCCGGGACCCTCAGCAGAGAGCAAAGGCAAGCAAAAAGCCATCATGGCCATCACAGAAGACACACGGAGGTCCTGCTCTAGGGACCTCGAGCGCGGGCCTGATGTAGTCAACGCCCGCCTGTCGACTATTTCCGCCGCAGACGGCATCGGCGCATCCATCTCGTCGTCGAATTCCTCCATCATGGGCGAGGATGTCCAGCCAGACGCCGCTGAGGAATGGGGGCCCCAGCACCCGTGTTATCCGCACTTGAATCCGCATGTCCCGCCCGAGTCTATCGAATATGCTACCACGAGAATCATACGCGTGAAGCGCGATTGGCTAGTCGCGGGGGATCTGGCACCCACATTCTCGAACTTGTATCCCGAGATTCTGGACCCGGCGGGGGTGTCGGAGCAGGAGTTCCGGCGCGTGGTGGATAAGTTGAATGCGGAGCTGGTGCCTATATTTAATCCTTATGGGTGGCGTAATATACTGGATGCGGCGCTGGGGTTGGTGACGGGGTGGTTGTGGGATGATTTCGGGATGACGGCTGCGAAGGGGCGTATGACTGCGTTGGAGGCGTGGATGGAGAGGTGGAATGGGGAGATGGAGAAGACGATGGCGGAGGAGGAGGGGGTTTTGGCGCCCAAGTTGATTCCGTTGAGGCAGACGGGGTATATGAGTGTATGTGCTGCTGTTTTCACTATTCTATTTTTGCATTTCCCTTTTTCTTTTTCTTTTTTTGGGTTTCCTCGCCTTCTTTTCTTCGCATCTCCTCAACTCTCCCCCCTTACCCCTTGTTTTTCCTTTGGCTTTCCTCATCCCCTTCTTGTGTGTCTATCTTCTCTTTTTTTTTTTACCACTCATGGCTTGCTAACATTGCCTTGGCTTGTAGTTGGACATTCAGATTCCTGATCCTGAAATCGCGCCCGCGCCGAGTAGTGTCGGGCCTGGCGATTCCAGGACTGCTCTACCTCTGGAGCCTATACCTGCGACGCTACCCGAAATATGATCGAGCATCCTGGACGGGCCCTTTTCGTGACCCTTTTCCTGGGTCGCATACACTGTTGAGTCTTTGTGCGTGCTGTCGCAATATATACCTCCATGCTTTCTGGCGACAGCTATTTCTGGTTCTTTATAATTTCTCTGCTCTGCATTCGGCGCATGGCCCACGATACGACCGATTTGAATTTGATTCATGCTTTTATTGTACCCATCTTGATACCAAGGGATGCTTTGCTATGAACTTGTACTTTTGTTTTTACAAGGGGAAGGACAAGGGGTGAAGGGGTAGAGGGCAGCGTGGGACGTTTTTATGCATGTATTCCGCCAGGGCCTCCCATATACCTCATTACCTTGTTATTCCTGGCGGTTTACTTGAATCAATACACAGCGATAACTATGTAGATCATGATAGTATACATGGCACGTGAGTAAGCGGTGTGACTGCGTGACGCTTCTTCTACTATATTCTTTCACTGCTTTGTTCATGGTTTGTCCTTTTGAAGCATCCTTGTTTTGTAGCGCGGCGAGGACGACTAGGCACGGGCATCACTCACTAGACCTGATGCGCCTCTTGTTTTCTTATCTGTCGGAATCGCACAGCACGTAATATTCTCGGCGTTTTATGTTAGGTGGGATCGCACATGACGAGCTGCGATCCCTGGCCAGTGGTGACAGGATAAAGGGCTCGTCCCCTCGAGCCCCTTTCCTGTTCACTCTTAGATAGAGGACAAGACAACAAGAGACCGCAAGATACCAACGTGTGTACCGTTTTGACATATCGTGTGTTCGATATTTTGCATGCATGCATGCTTGCTTCCATTTGCTTTCCCTTTGGCGAATCCAACATCATCTCTTGAGTTTTTTTTTTTTTTTTTTCAAAAAAAAAAAAACAAATGATAGGCGGAAGTCTATTAAACAAGGGCATTCATATCCTTGCGCTCTTTTGTTTGCGTTGGAAGGGGGTGGAGTTGCTGTTGCGGAATTGGATGGAAACGTACCTAATTGACCTCTTGTCTGTTGTCTGTCTTGACTTGACGTCTGGCTATCAGACTCCCTTGCCACTGCATAGTACGAATATGGTAGGAAGGAGTGAACTAAACGAGAAGACAAACAGGATCGCAGAAAGAAAAGAAGGTGATTGAACAGATCAAAAATAATTGAGCTGTTGATTCAAGCAGCAACATCTCTCTCAATTAAGGCTTTAAGTTAGCTGGGGGGGGGGATCAAGCCACAATCCTCCCTAGCTCCTTTCCCCACGCGGGGTTCTGGGGTTCTCCGGTCCATTCGGTTAACCAAGCAGTGGGCACAATGTACAATGTGTGAGGAATCGGATACCCCTACCGACCCGACCAAAAGGTCAGAACACTACGGAGTAAGCTGATGAGAACCAGCTTAGTGTGGGATATATAGGTACAGTACAACGCTCAGAGCTCGCTGAGCCGTCACGTAATGTACTCCGTAAGCGGCCATTGCCGTACTTCTGTCTACCTACATCATAGTCATGACATCGCGATGCGACGAACTACATGGCCTACGATCACCAAGTTCAACTACTCGTACGTCTGCTACAAAGTCAATCAAAGAGCAAAACTCAGGAACTGACTTGTGTAATCCAATGGGCCATGTTGATGGCCGTTCTCATCTCAAATGTTGCAAGAGGCCAAGGGACGGAGATGTGAATTCCCGTTGGCCAAGCACGATGACCTAAATCGCTTGACATGAGACTTGTGTGATGTGCACAGTGCGTACAGTGGTTCTATAGTTGATGACTCCGTCTCGGAGAAAAAGCAATCCTGCACTAATTTCACGTACATATCTACCTGTACACCAATCTTCGGCGGATGGTGCCCTTGTCGAACAGAGCGAGGAGAACGCAAGCCACTTTCATGTTACTCACTCTTCAAATTCGCAACCATTCTCTTCCCCGGACGCTAGGCCTCCCCACGAAACCTTTGACAATAGGTAGGAATAAACAAACCACTTTTATAGCGCCCTCTCCGATAAATGAACCGTCATGTGCTTTTTCCTACTCCTCTCTGTCCTCTAGCTTCCGTTTTCCTGACAAGCCCGCCGCCGCTTCTACATCACCATCCTTGCCATCTGGTTCATCCGCCTGCTCGGTAATCTCCCACTCAATCTTAACCGTCCCATCCCCCGACTGCGTAATCCCGTGCGTTCTCCGCATCCTACCCAGTCGTGTGCCCTCCACCATGCTATCGAACCAAGGCACACCAAACGACTGCCGCAGAGCGATCCCTTGATTCCGGTTCGTGCCAGCCTCCTTGTCCTCCTCTACTTCTCGATCGGACTCCTCGGGAATGAGACCCAGATCCTCGAGGCCTTGGAGGTCTTCTTGTAGTAGGCTGCCGAGGGTGAGGTTGATGTAGTCGGCTTCGCTCCGGGGCTCCTCGGACCAGTACGACAGGGGCGTGCCGCAGAAGCCGCAGAAGTTGCGTTTCGTGTGCTCTTGGCTTGGGTGCGTGTAGGCTCGTCGGATCATGGTGTGGGTTTCGTCGTCGAAGAAGGCGAATGTAGTGCTGTGTAGCCAGGAGAGGGGCACTCGGATGTATGCCGCGAGGGGAGTTGCTAGTGGTTCTTCTGAAAGCCGACTGTCAGCCCGTGTATGCGGTTTTGTCCTCGTTTTTCCATTTCTTCCTTTCTTGGCCGTGCTTTCTTTTTTTCTTTTTTTCTTTCTTGCTTTCTTGCTTCTTCTTCGTCTTGCCCCCCCCCCCCCCCCCCCCCC